>JAYJLU010476610.1:0-12731 GCA_036873645.1 Minona dolichovesicula | reverse complement strand
AGTGTAGATTTTTATAGTTTATCTACAAGTAATGGGAAACATTATATTTCATAAATCGTATTTATTATTCTACTAATGTTCTAATATGTCAGATACATATTTTCAGAGTCATGCAAACTGATTTTACATGATGATTCAATACATGCAAATCAATATAATCAGACGATACGTGGTATGATTATTACACAAATCAAAGGTTAATATGAATATTCCGATTTCATCGTTACATACTTAAATAACACTAATTGAAAAGTAAGAGATTATCCGCCAGTGAAGTACGTATATGATAGATAGATTTATATTAATACTGATTGAGCTCGACTTACTTGCGTATTGAGAAGCCATAATAAACACACCAGTATCAAATTAAACAATACGAATATAACAAACGTCCGTCTAACAGGAGATGACTTCTTTTCATCTGTAAGACCTTCAATTACAGTGGAACTATGAGGATTCCTAAAAATATTGAATGCATTCACTACTAAATGTTACAAATAAGTACTCAATTGTTAAATTATTGTCTGACATAAGAAGCTATTTGAAGCCCAATGATTAATAGATATGACAATTGAATGAGAGTGTAGGGTCATTCCAGCATGAATCAACAAATGGTAAAAAGGTATAATCCAAAATATCAGTAAGATATTCTTAGCCATTTAAATGTTAGAATCATTTAAAGTTACCCTGATTTTTTTGCATTTCTTAAACATGCTAGTTAAAAATAACTCATTTTCATTTCTGACACAAGAAAATCTCATGAATTTTTGCTTGTACATATTCAATCACATGGAATCACATGGAATCACATTCATAAAATCAAGGAATAGTTGGGTTTTCTTATGTCAGAAAATTTCTATGACTATGGAAATATACAAAAAAATTGATTTTTCACAAATGGTCAGAAACATTTCCTGCACTATCAAACAGTGCATAATTTCTTTCTGACACCAAAAAACCTAAGACATTTATATTTTTCTTACACCATACACCAACTAGTTTTAAAATATGGAGTATGAGTTGGTTTTTATTTGTCAGAAAAAAATATATAAATGTCTGAAAATTGTGAAAAATCAATTTTTTTGGTATATTTCCTTAGTCATAGAAATTTTCTGACATAAGAAAACCCAACCATTCCTTGATCTTATGAAAATACATGTCATTGAATATGTACAAGCAAAGATTCATGAGGTTTTCTTGAGTCAGAAATGAGAATGAGTTATTTTAGACATGTTTAAGCAATGTTTAAGAGATTTTTAAAAATGCAAAAAAATCAGGGTAACTCTAACTGATTCTAGAATTTAAATGGCTAAGAATATCTTATTACTGATATTTTGGATTATATCTTTTTACATATGGGATAAACCATGGTTAAACATGTAATGAGTTCTGCTGATATGTGCCACAAACGTTTTTTGAAATCTGTTGATTCATGCTGGAATGACCCTGTAGAGATATGTGTGGATATGGCGGAATTGGAGCAATAGATATGACAATATGAGAAGCCCCTACATTATATGCGAACTAGTGTCTTCCTGAAGTGTAAATGAATATGGTAATTTGGAGATTGAGAAAATAATGGCTCAAGACACGCTGTTTGACCAATATATTCTATTTATATAATAGCACTAATAATTATATTTAGAATTCGTTGTTCCTTTGTAATTTACAGTTTAAACAGTTTAAAGCTATTAGCATGTATAATTTTCGTGAGAATATTTGTAAAAATATTTTTGTACTTTTTTAAAAAGTATATATAATATATGAAGGAGAATATAAATGCAAAAAGGCATCGGCAACTTAGTCAAAAAGTTTTGCTGATCTGGCCGAAGTACACGTTAGATTTTGCTGAACTTTTGGTACAATCTTTAGTATCTATGACTAGGAATTGTAGATTGTATTAAAATTTCATCAAAATCACATTTTACTTTGAGAGAACATAGTGTTATCTAAAGAAAGAGAATTAAAATTGAATAATTTCTAGATAAAGTTTAGCATGAAGAATACAGTTCATCAATTAATTATTTACTCATCAATTCGAACACGTCTCTGATGATATGGATTTCCCTCTTGCTGCCAAGCGGCAATATCTGCCATAGAGCCCTACAATACAATAATAAACAGATTGTTTAATTAAAATCAACCAAATAATCGCATCCACACAGAAACATTATCTGAGTAGATATTTAGAGAATGTTTGGTTATTATTTTACATTTCAAATAACAAAAGAACATGAAAACAACAATTGATAAATATGGATTTTATCAATACTCATGCAATATCGTAATGTGATCTAAATTATAATGAAATATATTTGCATAATAATCAGTACCAAAGATTTTTTAAATCCTACCAAATCTAATACATAACATTAAATAAACAAATTGAGACAAAAAAGAATTAAAGAGAAATTATTAATAAAATAATCAAAAATATGTTTTATATATACTCTTAGTGAATTTGATTAGTAGAGTAGAATGCGGCTATGAATGCACCCCTTGGGTAGCAGACAAACCTGTCTTTATAAACTTAGTAGTTTGAGGTATTTCGATCATAAAGGGAAGGAAAAGGAATTAATAAGTAGATATTAAAGATGTATTATTGTTATTACACCTCATGCCAGGATTACAATACTTTCTGGAGTACTTTCTATGCACATACAGTGTCAATAGCAGCATCTTTTGATTCCAGCAGCCTGATAAACCTGGAATACATTGTCATCATCTTCTTCATGCTTTTTATAATGCTCTATGTACATATTACTACATTGATAGCTAGGGGAAAAACAGGCAGACAGCAAACCTGCTTTAATAGCAGATGTGCCTCTATAGTGACATTCTACTATATTAGAAAGTATTGAAAGTAACTCATTTAATAGCATATAAATATACATATATGTATATGTCATTTCAAAGTTATTCAAATTAAAACACTAAGTAATTAATGTGACCATATAAATTATATACTAATAAAATGCTATAATAATATCCTCTCAATAAAACATAATTTTACATTTTTACAACCACCTACTGATCACCATTTACAGAATATTTATTTTGATCAACAATAATAGGGGCAAATGCAAATAGTAAGTAATCTACTGTAAATTTTGAATCACATTAAATTTCAAATTAAAGTCATTTAGTATTTGTGTTTTCTTAGAGGTTATAATCAATATATATATACAATGGAATGTGTTTAAAATGGGATTTTTTGAAAGTCCAGAATAGTAATCAATTTGGTGTCCATAACAAATTGCACTAAATAAACTGGAGAAACATCTATGTTCTAAAAATGCTGGTTCCTTTAATAAATAAGCCTAAAATTCAAAAAATCGATTATTTGTAAGAATGCACATCTGATTCTGTAGTAGTTGCTACATGAGCTGACTTTATGAATAATATGAATCACTATATTTCTAAAATATTGTTGCATACCAATAGTCAGTTCAATAAGGTACATTGTGATAGTGAGTGGACACAGATAGTACATATATGTATATACCATATCAACCAAGAATACATGGTCTAAGTTGTTCTTCGTTTACATAGAATTGGAGGGTCATTTTACTATACCAATGTATTTCCAATCAGTTGGAAAATATGATACATCTCTCATCTCTTTGATAAGATTTTACAAATATCTTCCATCTTCATTCAATGGATTGATTAAAATTATATAAAACATGGCCTGCTGGCTATTCAGTACCTAAAATTCCTAGGAATGTTTTAAAATTAGTTTTGCCCTTTTCTTTTATATAGCTGATAAGTTGCACCTTTATGATGCATCTTAATTGTATCTTTTAATCCCTCCATTTATGACATGTCTACTCACTATCACAATATACCTTATTGAACTGACTATCTGCACACATTGATATTTTAGAAATATAATTGTGCCTTAATGAACTGAATAAGTGTTTTAAGGAAATGAAAAACCAATAGTAAAACGATAAACTTGTACTGGCTGATCTTATTGATTCAAAGTCAGCTTGTATAGCAACTAATACTGAATCAGATGTGCATGCATGTCATTAGTTGCTATGCAGAAATGTGTGCATTCTTACAACAATAGCATCAATTTTCACTTTTTTACACAATAATAATATCAAAATGTGATTGGTATATTGGTACAATATATCAGGACAAGTGGGACAGGCTTTAATATTGGGAGCTCTGGCTAAATTTGTTAGTTAAAATTGATAAATGTATATGAAGTTATGAAGAAATCAGAGAAGTATTAATGAAATGAAGTTTAGTAACAATAGTTTTCTTCAGAATAGATGTTAATAATATTCAACAAATTCTATAGAAATGAATGCACTTAATGGTTTGAGAGTCGAGTGATTAACCTATAAATTTTGAAATTTGATATTCAAAAATCTTTATCTAAAAATGTAGAAATGTAAGATTGGTATGCTTAGTTTTAAACAATTAAAAAATCAGTCAATAAAAATACTCAATATCCTTATATTTCTAATTATCTGTGACATAAGTCAGACTTTGTGAATCAATTAATTAAACACATGGTTATTTTCCATGCAGTCCACTATTTCTTAATCTGTATAAGTTTAGGTATGTGGTTGTTCTTCAACAAGTTAAATCATCAATAACTTATCTGTTGTCAGGCATGTAGCCAGGGAGGTCATTTGTTATGACCCCCATGTTATGACTTCCTAGGTTGGTATACATGTACCCTTGCAAGAAAATGATCTATGTTCTTTGGGAAATCTTGGATTTGACCCCCTTACCTATCACAAAATCCTGGCTATATGCCCCTGATATATGCCTGATTATGTATCTCTTCAGCATGGCAATTGATCAATTAATAGGATAAAAAACAAAAAGCTATATACATGAAAAGTAGTATAAGTATATAAGTATAAGTAGTTTGTGAAAGACATTGCTAACAGCATAATAACTATTAAATATTACTAATATTATAGGTATACTTGATTGCTGAATTAAATAAGTAATACATTTATGGAGGCAAGTTTTATAAAAATAGAATTTTGTCAATTTACTGTAGTTTTCTAAAATGTAATTCATGTATATAGTTTACCTACCAGTATAGATATATGATTAAGAGATAGATATAAAAATAAATATATGATTGTGAGATAGATATAGATATATGATTGAGAGAATTAAGAGACAGATGAGAGATATACATAAATATGTGTCGATGTTTTCACAGACATTCTAAGTTTATATAATAAGCAAGATAGAAATAAGCAAAGCAAAATTTAGAAATAAAATGGGTACACTCATAAGGTTTAAAACCAGGATTTGCCTCGAAAAGGATATAACACCCTCAAATTATTTGATTAATTGGTGCCGCTTTAAGCGGTTAAAATTGCGCGATGATATATTTAATACATTTAAACAAATTTAGATAATTTTAGAAAATGCTTAGACTGTAAAAATCATTGGATTGTGTAAAAATTAATTGTTTGATCAAATAAAATCAAGCGGAATATAAAACTCGATTGTGGTAAATGTACCCAAAAATATTATAAAAACGTGTTACATGTCTTAAACTTTATCATTTTGATTTGCCAGCAAAATTTGAGAAAGCAAAGTTTTTCCCCCCCCCCCCCCCCCCTACCATTTACCCACTTCAATCTTTTACAATGATAAGCTGGCTATATGGCATTCCATATGATCTTCGCAATTAAACTTCCATCTCTATGTTCATCTCTATGTTAGGTAGAATGAATAAAAGTAAACTTGTCCAAAATTCAAACTGCGCAACTTTTTCACAGAATTTCATCTTGTCAACACTGGGTAATATACATTAATTAGTAGTTTGTTTTTTCACACTAAATAAATTAAAGTCTCCAATATGACCCATCGGGTTGTAACCAAAATTTGTCGTTTAACTGTTCTCTAAAAAATATCCCATCCCAGTTCGATTGACAAAATATTGTTGTATTTAATTTTAAGTTCTCTCTTTTTTGTTAGATAATTATGATCAAAAAATATTGAGCAATTAAAAAATACACGATATATATGTTTATATAATAGTGACCATTTTTAATAAAAGTCTGTTATAAACTCTTCCATTAATGTTTGTTAAACTAAAAAAGTCATAGTCATAAATTCAACGTAATTCATTCGCATAAACAAATTATTTAAAAATACCTTTAACTTTATGGCCCTCTCTTTTCAAACAAAATAATTGAATCAATAACAAAAAGCGATGCCACAAATTGATTCATCACAATTTCCAGTGTAACGTTGAACCTATAATCAAAGGCAGCGATCAAACTTTTTCATGCTGCACAACGTTTCCCACCGCAACTCACTGTGGGTTTTCTGTGGGAAAATTTATTTTAAAGAAAATTTGCTTTGGCCATGGGCTACATATAGTATTAACCATCCGAGTACATAAATTGTAAATAATTAACTTATTTTTAAAAGTAAATGCATGCAGAAACGTGTGGATTTCCCACCAGATTCCCACCTGTCTATAGTTATAATAATTATAATAATTGTATATTTGAAAAAGAAAACAACAACAGGCAAGTGTACCATAATGGGAAACGAAGGTAATACAATTGTACCAGTATTAAATATTAAAAACAACGTAAAGTAACAGTTATGATAAAAGTAAATTGTTATTTATTATAGTGTATTGTTAGGGATGAATGAGTTTCTGCGTATCTTGACGACATCAAGGGAGACTGCGCGAATCGGAGAGGGCAATGATCATGGAGCGCTTGCGGGCATGTAACGGAAGAGTACGTGGTTTTCATTCCGAGTAGCATGCGTAAATAGACGGAGTCCGGCTTTTCTGCTCCTGGAAACCAGCGTAGGAAAATCCTAACAGTTGCACCTTTCTTTGTCTAAATGGTAAATAAGTCGGTGGAATCTCCTTTAATGCGTCATTATTGGGACCTGTAATATCGATAGAAATCAGATCATACGGCTCGTTTACGCTGTTTGCTACGGGAATTAACGGTGCTTTATCCACTTTATTTCGATAAACTGTACATGCTGTACACCTACGAACCTATATCTCTAGAGAAACCTGGCCAATAAGCACAAGACTGTGATAGCTTTCAATTTAGAAACACCTAATAATGAGAATCATGAACTTGAGCTAAAAATTTCATTCGGATATACTCTCCGGAATTAAAAATTTATCACCCTTTATATTATACTATATCCCTTGTGAAATATTTTATCCCCCTTTATATTATATAATTTATATATAAAAGAGAATATAGCAAGATACAATATAATCAAATGGGAACATATACCTAGCCAGAGACAATATAAGCAAATAGGTTCAAGTTTTTGTTCCGCTATGCTGTTTGTGCTCTCTGCCGTTAGGTACTATATTACACTAATGGTAAAGAAAATATCCTATTTAAAGTACTGGGAATATGTACAGGGAAAATTGAAAGATAAAAT
Source organism: Minona dolichovesicula (assembly GCA_036873645.1). Classification (NCBI taxonomy): domain Eukaryota; kingdom Metazoa; phylum Platyhelminthes; order Proseriata; family Monocelididae; genus Minona; species Minona dolichovesicula. Next base: position 5,312 of record JAYJLU010476610.1, on the reverse strand, counting down.
GTGCGATGTGAATCAAATTGCAAACATTGTCCAGGAGTTTATACAAAAAGGGAGAGAATTCCACTCACTTATGCAATGACTTGATGCAATTTTTAACGATGACGATCACTTTTTACACTTCAATGACAGCATTCCAGTTTTACTAAAAAGTGGGAAGATAAACACACGGAGAAATTCGCTTCAACAAGAAGGAACTTTTTGACAATGTTGGATCAGTTTTTTGACAAATTTACAGAAGAAAATATACGATTGAGATATTTTCAATTGATAATGAAAAATGATTTCAATCTTCTTGAATATATATTTGCACCTCTTTTTGGTAATGACTCAATAATTTATTAATAATATAAATATTAATGAATCTAATATACGACTAGCAATATACATATTATGATAAAATAATAGGATAACAGGATCATTTCACAGTGACTTATAAAGTGTAAAGAATTAATTTTGTATAACGTTGGCTAAATATGAGTAAAGGTCCCAAAAAAAAGTTCTGCAAAAACATATTATTGATTATTTCAACTACTGAATAATATAGGTATTTACAACCGCGAGAGGCAAATAAGTGAAGCAACTAGGATATCTTGGAGCTCAGTTCAAAATAATTCTAAGAAAAGATCTCCATTTGAAGAGTGTGTGTGCAGTATTCATGTAGTTGAAATACCGTATTTACTCTATTAAACGCGCATGCGCGTTCATTTTTTTAGACCTTCACAGACTGCGCGTTTATTAGAGTAGCGTGTTTATTTTATTTCTGCATATGATCATATACCTATCTAAATTATATCTTTTGGTAGAAATTGTGTCCATGAGAAGTTCTTAGTAGGTGGTGATTTTCAAATAGTACCTATATCAATTAATATTTTGTGCAAATAAAATTAATATTTGACTAAAACGTACTGTTAATGGGAATTTTATTAATCGGGGACAACGGAATTGTTTAAGCATAATTCATTAGGTATACTATAATAGAGATAATTTCATTGTCCTCGATATTGATTGCGCTATATTCATATTTTTTTAATTTGTATCACCTCTCATGTATAATTTTTATATCCTATGAACTTTTAAGTTTAAAGAAGGGATATAATCCGAGGACAATTCCGTTGTCCACGGGATAATCTCGATCAGCAAAACTAGCTTGCTGCCTTTTATTCTTATATGGTCTGTATAATGATTTTTTTATTCATTCCTAAATAAATTCTTATTCCAAACGTAATTCAAATAATTAATTTATAATGGGTATGGGCGCTAGAGGTTTGGCGCACGTCATACAGTGATAGGTGGCGTATACGTATTTTTATATTTTTACTTTTAACGCCATTCTCCCGGGGAATATACCTACATATCATACCTATTTAAAATATAGGAAAAATTTGCAATTCAAAATTTTAAACTGAGTCGTTTTTCAAAAAATATTTGTTACATTTTTAAAAGATTCCTAATAAAATGCTGTGCCTATGTTGTTTCTCTTTTGCCGCACTTTGGTTACAAATCCAAATTGTGATAAACATACTTTTTAAAATCAACCTTTTACTCAAATTTTCCAAAGTTTTACCGAGATACGTCGTATCAGGGATTAATTAATTGTTGTCGTAATATTCTGGTAGTCCTTGATATTGCTATCGCGAGCCTCGCAGTCTATAGTTATATCTGCGAATATACTTTGGGCCTCTCTATTGAAAACAAACAGAGAAGTGGGCCCGCAATATTTTCATATTTTTTGTGAGGCCCGCGCGGTAAGATTTACATATTATTATTTTTGGATTAATATCGTATTTAACTTTTTGTAAATCGCAATGCACACTTAATTATTTCAACTTTGTTCAAATTAAAGCATCAGTTGTCGACTTGTATATGATATAAAATATTTCAATTGGGTCTTTCGTAAACACTTCCATAAATTCGTACGACAATCTGTATTTCTTTTCGAAGATTTTATTAAATGATGGATTGGCATGTACCTAAATCATTATACAATCATGACGAGACGATAAAAAAATATCTACCAAAAACAAATGTATTTAGGTATTTAAATAAAATCTTATATATAATTGAGATATATATAATTTGCTGTAAATGAAGATAAAAATAAAATAAAATCACAGTGTTATATATGACATGTGGATATGTTTAAAGAAATATTTGGCAACACATGTTAGTGAAATTTCAATTTCAATACAAGTAATCTATATATAAAAATAGTATATACAATAGCAGAATAGAAAACTCTATAATAGCTTGAGCGAAATAAAATAAATAAATATACTTGAGCGAAATAAAATAAAATAAATAGGTACACCCATTCACATTTTCTTGAGATAAAATTCGATTATGCCATCGAACACCTAAAATAGAAAGTAGGTATATTTAAATTTGTGCATTAATTATTTAATAAATCTCATATGTGAGATTTATAGATCATGAATTAGCAAGCAGTTATTAAAGTATGTGAAACAATTATTTCATTAATATTGAATACTAAAACTCTGCTTTAGAATGCAAATACATACATATGCTTTATTTAGGTACATTTGACAGACTCAATTATATTACATCATAGGAACCATGCTTATTTACTAGAATAGAATATTAAAACAATATTATTCTAGACTGTGAAGCATTCTTACGAAAAAGTAAAAACAAAAAAAAACAGGATTGAATAATAGATAGTGTACTTTAAATTCTGGATTCTAATAAGGAAAACTACAACTATACAACATTCTGGGGACCGGTCTCTAACTTGCACTTCTTCAGTAAGTCTATTGAACAAGCCGCTGCTTATCAACTTCATAATCACATGTCTTCCAAAAACTGCACTCATATCAATCAGCATACCTATCGCCCAGGACAGATATGCTACAGTGTTCATATGTTACCGACAATATTCCGATTAAGATGGATAATAAAATGTATTGTGCTCTTCGATTTATGTGCAGCATTCGACACTATTGATCATACCTACAATTCTGCTTTTGATTCTTCATAAATGGTTCGGCATACAAGAATCTATGTCTAAAGTGATTTTAGACTATCTATATATCAGACAGGAAATTATTCTTTGTTCATGATAGCAAAATGCTAGACCACGTTTTGTAATAATAATTGACACTATTTGATAGGTTGTTTCTGAAAAATGTGCTCTCCTAGTTAAAGAAGGAATATAGTAGTGAAGAATGCATTACTTTAAAATAAAGGCCTATCAAAATTCTACTCGCCAGCAGAGCGAGTAGTTGTAACAGATTCACTCGCCCAGCAACAAATCCAGTCACCTCGGGCGAGTGTTAATTTCCATCCCTGGACTGTTTATATAAACCCTCTCTCAAAAATAATCAACTTGCTCAACCTGAATCAACCTCAGACGACACTCAAATTTGGGTTGGCCCTGAAAATTCAACAACTAATGAAATAGAACCATGATTGGAAACAGTATATTCATGGACATACATATTTCTAAAAGATTAAAAGCTCTAATTCGTCCAAAAAAGTCTGTTGTCCATCATCTCTTAGTTTTAATGGCAATCGACAGTGTTGGCAGTACATTTCAACACTACCTTAACATTTGAAGGCATAAATATATCAGAAGTGTACCAGTCCTGCTTCTTCTAGTTGAAAAAATATGCAGTGTCTCTCGTTTCCTGTATCAGTTATCTTGATATTGTTAGTATTCTCTCGTTTAGACTTGTGCAATAAGTGCAATTCCATCTTTATTAATCTTTCCACAGACCAAAATGTGTTCAAACATCTGCTGCTAGATTAGCAATGAAATCTGTATGGTGAACACCATATACTACGCTATTGAAATCTCTTCATTGTCTTCCTATAGACAAGCAAATCAAATTTAAAGTACTGGTGTTTACTCATTGTGCTATTCACAGCCAATGATTCAAATTGCATTACAAGACAGTCATTGTCAATCACCCTTTGCTACAAAACTCCCATGACATGCTGGATTGGTGATCGAGCTTTCAGTGTTGCATTACCACATCTTTGGAACAAACTACCACAATCTGTGAGAAACTTGTCTAACTTCCATATATTTAAGTCACACTGAAACTACAAAGTGAAAACATATCTTCGCACATTAAAATAAATCATTAATTATTATTAAAGATATAATAATCAGAAAAAAAAAAAATAATAAGTAGAAATCATCAATAAATTACTCTGCTAAATAGTATAAAAGTTGAATAATAAAGATATTTCCGTACATTTAGTCGCTTTAGTTTGATATGAAAATTAAAATTAGCAGATATACTTTATAGTAACTGTCTGGAGAAGGCAGGAATTTTGATCCAATGTCTTCTGTATCAATCTTTACAGCATAAGTCAATTCATCCTCTTTTCCATAAATGATTTTCACTGTTCCCATATCTCCACTAAATTGATAGCAGAATAATGATAAATTAGATATCTCAAATATATTTCATATGTATTTCATATTAAAATTTGATAATGAATTGCTTCATTTATCTCATTAAATTGGACCAAATAATAATGTGATCTCAATTAACATTGATTTCAATTCTGATTACTATGGACAACAAATCATTATTATACAATACTTAGTAATGATTTATTGATTTATGCTAAGATCTCTCAGTCACAAAATATTCAACAATAAGGTTACCAAATTGCTCACATAACTTGCTGGTTCTGTATCCATTATTGCAATAAAGCTACACTATAAATTTAAAAATCTAAAGAAAATCCACACTATAGAAAGTGTGGTTAGATAGCATTATCTGTTCATTTAAATCCCATTACTTTTGCAACTGAATAAATCTTAGCATAGAAATTGATTGTTGATATAAACTCTGCTAAATAGTATCAATCATGAATATTGCTTTTCATTTAATAAATAAGCTGAGTGAGTGAGAGATTTAATTTCTCGGATACACATATTCTGTAATAAACTCTAAACTCTATAATAAAAATTTGATTTGTAACCAAGAAATTAAATCTCTCACTAATTATTAATCATCCGGGTATGTGGAACAAACCTATAATTATGATAAGCTGAGTGAGATTAGTGAAAGTTTGAACCCAGGCTTATTGTTTATATGGTGATGTAATTGAAAAACAAACAATGAATGAATAAATTAATTTGGTAAGTAAACAAAAAGTTGTCAATATGAATAGTATAAAAATCAGAAAAATTCTTCTATTTCATTTATTAGTATATCAAATCATTATAATTTAAATAATAAAATCTTTATAAAGTATTGTTATACAGTCCGTTTCACGCTATTAGGGACATTGTTGAAAAAATGTTGTTTAATGCATGATTAATCAATATTCCCTAC
>JAYJLU010475499.1:0-12734 GCA_036873645.1 Minona dolichovesicula | reverse complement strand
GTGTACGAGTTTTGTGGATAGGAACATTAAACATGGTTTTTGAAACGGAAACATAGAAGAAAAAATATAGTTGCAGTAGACATACATATGCTTCTCCTAAATCTTAAGGAACGGAGGCCGTACAGCGTCAATTTATATTTAACCTTCATCTTATAAAACTGATAGGTACGAACAAACTCAGAAGAAGAAACCGCAACAGATTCCATGACCAAAAAGACACGTAATAAATGTAAAACTTCTAGGATATTATTTGATTAATGCCTATAGATTATAATTTACTTTTTTGCATTATATACGTGTCCTTTTTGTCAATAACCATTATTACTTACTCATTATCATCATTATACAAATAATTGCGATCTCTATGATCTTTCCACGTTATGTTTCATACGTATATTCGTATATTTTTATAGATCATAGATATTTCATTTTCAATGGTTGGTTGCCAGGAAATTTTTATTCAATACGTTTTGGGACAATCCTATATTTCACATTTCAAAAGTAATGTCAATAATTTGATTTATTGTTTAAAAATCATAAAATACATAATAAATACATAATTGGTTGTATATAGTATGTACACATATATATTCTCTTTGGAGTGAAATCTCAAAAATGAATAATTTAATATGATCAATTCACATCTGGAAAAATGCGATGATATTTTGTAATCAAACTTTATTATTCATCAAAACATTAAGGTTTGCCTACTAAAATTTACAAAAATTAAAATTCATCATTCAAAGAGAGTGGTGAATTAGGTGATTCAATATTTTCTTCGATTTTCTCTATGAATTGTGGCACCTTTAAAGCAGCTTGAAAGAGAACCACAATAACACTTATATTCTCTCTACTACCAGCAAGTAGAGCAGCTTGCACGAGTCTAGTGGCGATGTGCTGAGCAGCAAGACAGTCTACGGAGGTGATATCAGTCTGAAATTTAACAAAACTATTACATTAAATGTCTTTGAAAAATATGAGTTATCATTTGTTGTTGGTTATTATACCAACATTTTGAAATGAATTAACTATATGTAAAATTTAAAACAAATTTGAACAAGATTTGGAACATATCTAAGTATCTTCTGAGTGTAACTTATTAAGGATTGTATTATATGTATATACAGTTTGAAGTTCATTGAGTCTTTCAAATGAGTTTATTTGAAAATGAGACTAAGACACATTTCATAAAGAAGCAGAATTTTCAATGATTTTTGAACAGGTTATTATCATACGTAGAATACTAACTTTTATAATTCAATAATTTTTATTGATTTTTGTAGAGGTCATATTGAAATCATATTATTGATTTCACCGTGCTTACATTCTGTCTGGTAAAAGGATTGGTCCGTGTTTCTGCTTGGGTGGAAATTTTGCCCCACTCAGTACCGAGTCGAGTATTAGATTTTGATCTGAAATGACTGATCTGATCTGAAGTGTCACTGAATGTTTCCATATCAGATTGTCGCACTGATGACGTATTACTCTCTTCTGCATGCTCAGAACCGTCCTGAAACTGAATATCCCCGTGACTAGCGGTACTGCGTGAAAGAGGAGTTGGATTTCTTCTCAACTCATCAATGTCGTTATTCGAATAGTCAGGAACTAGGAAAATTAAAAAGAGGACGATTTATAATTCATGAAGTAATAATTAAATATTCAAATTTCCAATAAATTTATTTTATATATCTTCTCTCATAATAGATTAGCAGGTTAATTCGACAGAAAACAAACTCAAATGATATATCATATCAAATAGAAATATCCTTTTTGCCCTTTACCCACTTCCTAAGACTACTTGAAATGAAAGAAATAGTGAATAGTTTGATTTAAGGAATTTAGTATCTTTAGAATCTTGATAATTAATAAGAAACTGTGTCATTTTAAAAAACAACATCTACAAAATAAATCAATTGTTTTACTTACAAGTTCCATTGCAAGGTAACTCGTTAGAGATGATTCCGGTCACTTCTGATTCATTGAGACAGGTCCACAGACCACTGGAAGCTATGAGCAGCACTTGACACTCTTCATCAATAGGTACACTCACCGTATGAGGTTCTGCTGTTAAGCAACGTTTTGTGTCAGGTTCACCGTGGCTGCCCAGAGCTCGAGTGTGGGTGAAGACTCCATTTAATAAGATATCACGATTGTGTTTAAATAGACAACCACCTAAATATCAGGATCAATACAATAAACACTCTGTCTTTTATTTGAATTTCTATTTAGGTAGTGCACGGACTTCATCATGAGGGAAGCCAATATATAGATGATCTAGGCATCAGAATAGGAGGACTTATCAACCATGCCCGATACGACGACGACACCGCCTTGATCAGCAAAGAATCAGAGATGCAAAACATGTTTGACAAAATAAACGAAGCTGGGGAACTGAAGCTGAATGCCAAAAAGACCAAATTAATGAAAATAGGATGCCCAAAAATCATAATGACACCAACTGTCAACGACCAGCCAATTGAAGGAATAACCAACTTTAAATATATAGGAACCAACAAAAGTCGCACAGGTGATTGCTCAAACAATAACTGCTTAGTAGTACTGAATTTATGTGTTCATATCCCTTCATTATACTATTTATAATTTCTGTTGTCCAATGATAACTTTTGATGCATGAGGATAACATACATATATGTATAATAAGAGATATTGAAATAGAGTTATAAATGTTATAAAATCAATAACGAATTAGTCTATACTGTAATCCATTATTATACAGCATCAACAATCAATAATATCACTCAATAAACATACCACGATCCACGACACGCTTTCTTTCCTTTTTTCGTTTCGTCGAGTGTTCCTCAGTAATCTTGTAGGCCAAATTATTCCTTATCAATATAGCGTGGGATGTTCCAATATTAGCCAGGTAGACTTTTGTCTCACATTCTGAAGATTCAGCATCAGATCTGTCAGAATCTGTGTTCCGATTGTTATTCGGCTTTATTGATTCATTCAAAAGAACAGTTGTAGCATGAGTACCACTCCACCTATCAAGAAACAAATGGTTTTATTATTCTTATTATTACTGTGTGTTTATTAGAGACATTGGGAATCAGAAACAATTATAGCAAGAGAGAAAAGAGAGAAAGTGATACATCAAGGCGTCGAGTATGGGGATCAGGATAACAATTGTTAGTACAGTTCCTTCCGCAAATAATCTGATGAACGCAGGTTATTGTTTTGAGAATTTTCATTTTATCGGCGGACGAAATTAAACCAACGAACTATTGAGACCGGTAGTCCAGGTGACATTTGTACGAGGGACTTGTATAAATACTGATCTTCATTTGGGCTTTTGATAAGATAGTTTTATGCAACACGTTTTTAGGTACACAGGTATACGTTTTTAGAGGCTTTCTATACTGCGGCATCGATGTGAGATGTCCACGTGAAATTTGAGGAGAATACTATGCCGAAAATTTTAAGGTTTTGGGGTGTCCTGATATGAGATAGATTGAACAGATTTGGAGGAGTGTTTTGTGGAAAATAATTTTAGCTGTTTTGTTGTCATTCATGTTGCTCTTAGCCGCTGCCCAATTCTGTACGTTGTTTATTTCTATATTGGTGGTAGTTTTAGATGTCGAATCAGTGAGACATATCAAAGTCGATGTAATTGGCGAACGTATAAAGTGTATAAAGTGCATTTGTATTTTGAATTGGCTTTAGGGATGCAACATAAACACAGAAAACTGATGGAGAAAGAACCGCGCCTTGAGGAACTCCGAAATATACCTCCGAACATTATCTCCAAATGCCTAATTATTCACATTATCAACATCCCTTCTACCAGGAATTTTCTCTTTTTAAGATGACTGCTGGAATAAATTATTGAGATTGACAAAACGTGTATTGTCATCTATGAATGGAATCGTAATAATAAAAATTCCATTCTAATTATTAGCACACAGACAAATCATAAGAACCTTTAGAGCATTTAAACAACATCCAACAGATATATTGTTGATTTTCATATCAAACTTTAAGAAAGACTAAACACATTTGCTCAAAAAGAATCTGATAAACAAGACATTTGCTTAGGATAAAGCAAAAGATTATAGAGTGTACATTGATATAGCATATGTATATATATAACCGTGAAGATACCTGACAGAAGAGTATTTGTCATCGCCCCTCATCAGCAAACCATCCGTATAATGAAAAGATCTCCTAAATATCTCCGTCATTTTCATTGAATAAGAGTCTGGCTCCGATTTGGTGGGATCAACATCTTCTCCTAGATGCGTATCCTCTTGAAATATTTCAGTGCGATCCGAATTACTAGATGATACTTGTTGGTCAGCGTGGGACTTTGCCCGATCATCCAGACGATCCTCACAAGCGTGAATAATTGATTGCACTAAATTGGAACTTTCCATGTGTAAAGCAACACGCGTACTGTTGGGGAAATATTGGAATTGATAATGAGGAAATCGATTTATCACTCATATGTATACTATAGGCATTATCTATACAAATAACATTTACATATGTACCTAGCTCGAGTTCTGGGTCGGTGTACTTCCCGTCTTTTGTCATCTACCATGTTATAAGTACAAGAGCAGGTAACCAATGGATCGCATCGTTTAAGCTCATTAAGAAGAGCGTGATGCAAATCTTCTGATGCTAACTATAAGAAAAGAAAATAACAAAATAATGAGACGAATGCTTTGAAGAGGCTCATTTCAATAAATAATAATATACCTGAGCTGCATGACTACCATCATAGCCATCGAATACGGCTAGATATGCTTTTGACTGATGGTTACCAAAGCAATCTTGATACACGCAACGGTCTTCCATTGATTCTTTCCACTCTTTGTTCCTCGAGGAAGCAACACCCACTCCACGAACACTGGATAGCGAGCAATTTAACGCTTTACCTTTTAATTAAAATAAAATTTTAGGATAACGCCATAATATAATGATAGACATTAATCTAAGTCAAATAAAACTCTTTGAATCAAACCAGAGTGAAGCTTATATTTTACAATGTACGAAAAAATATTCTAGAAGTGAAATATTCTTGACCAAATTGCATGTATATGCTCACATATGCAACCAAACCAAATAAAGAAATGCATTACACCACTATCGAAAAACCGAGTTGTCTTAAAAGGAGACATAGAAAAAACGTACGCTGGTCTAACTCAAAGATAGAGATCCACTTTTGACCCAAAACAAATTTTACATATTTTCATATTGATAAATTCCCAATAATGTGGGCGATATAGATTCATGAAGTTATTTAGCGCTGCATTGGTTATCAACAGAATAAGTCAGAGATGCAAAGATGCAGAGATGCAGAGTTTGCAAGTCAGAGATGGTGGAGATTTAGTAGTCCAAATGACAATAATCTTGGCAGAAGTTCATCAATAGAGGAATAAAATATGGTTATTGTATGAAAAGTAGAAACAGCAGACTAAAAGCTCTTCCTATTCAATCTCCAACTCCGACAAATTTCTTCCCCGGCAAATACTCACGGTCACAATTTCAGAAGTAAAAACAATAGACTGACTCCAGTTCTATAAACAACACCAATCAGAAAATTGCCTCTTTCGAGCAATATTGAAGCATTCAATACTATTAACTAGATTGATCTTATTTTACATTTGTAATTCAGTAAATCAATATATATTTCATGATATTTTTGTGTTGTCTAAATATATGAATGTAACAGCAAATGGATTATTCGCCATTGTTGTTAGAACAATGAATATTTGTTTATACTTTGGACATCCTCTACAGGAACATGTCTAGAATCTGGTGGATGGCGCACGGGGTCCGCGTCTCTGGTAAGATAATTGAGAAGATATTCGTATGTGGAATTTATTTCTGAGTATTTCTGAAGCTTTATATTACTATCTGTCTCTGCAATTAATGAGTGAAACCGGTTTCGTCTTTTGAGTAAAGCTTTGGCTGTTGGCCGATCTGATTCTGTAAAATGATTAAACAAATTTGAAATGTAATAAATTAAAAGAGAGCACGAGAGCGAATAAGTAACATGACAGCTTTTTAATCATAGGATTATGGGTTACCACAGACAATGCTATCACAGACGTTTGGGATTAAAATACCCTAGAGTTCTAAAAAGGAAATTCGGGAAACGCTTCTTTGTCACGTGTTTTTTTTATGTCACATGGATAGTGGGATAGCTCGAGTATACCAGGGCACGAAGCTGCTATTGAATATTCACGAAACATTTAAATAACTTGCAATGTTTTAAATCGAGATAACAAAGTGTTTGTTCATCTTCGTGGAGATTCGTTTGATATTATCATCTTATTCATGATACCAGGCAGTTCCAGTTCAAATGTTAAATTGAAATCCATGAAGTATTCAAAATTTAATGGAATTTAAGTCAAATTACGAAAGCATTTCTTTGTATATTCGATTTATTATTATTAATGTATCTGATTGTGGTGATTAATTTAGGTAAACTATGAAAATTGAAATTATATAATGAGTATATATCAGTGACCATCGGAGAGTAAAATCAATTATAGAGGAGGTAGAATTTTACCTACCTCTGTATCCAAATGCCATTAACTTTTTGTGAAATTTTCGATGAGACGGCAAATTTCTTATGAAAATATGTTCATTACAAACTTTGCAGTAAACCATTATATCGGGGTATCTGGCATCCAATGATAATATAGTGTCAGGAGTATCTAAAATCAATATACATAACGTCTTTATAAATTGGAATTTCATTAATATCAATAATTTTAGCTCTTTAAGAGATGAAAAATATTAAAATTAGGATAACTCTTAAGAATCCAGAATAGTCTAAGTCAAATTAAGTGTGACCTTTTATTTCATCAGTGTTTTTTCCTAAATGTATTCAAAAGGAATACTCACAAAAGTCAATTCAATATTACAAATGGTAAACAATATACATGTGAAAACAAATGCATATTAGGTATGTTGGTGAGAAATTGAAACAAACTTCAAAACATACTGTGAATACACACGGCACATCAAATGAAACGAAAAACTGATCCATTATGGAATGATCAAACATGAACTTCTACAGTTCTGATATTGACATTTGTATGTATTCTCTTTTTCTTTTATTGTTATATATGTACCATAATTATAATAATTGTTTACTGTTTTTTCTGTAACATAGAATGTAATTTGTACAGATTTATGTGCACTAATTGTTACTTCAAATTTTACATATCCAAGTAATGAAAATTAACTAAAAATATATTTAAACAAACCTTTTTTATCATGAAAATATTTTAAAATTTTCTGAAACAAAAATACAAAAGCAAACTTAGGTGCTACATAAACTAATATACATCACGACCACAACAGTGCTTTTTTAAGAATTATGTATAATTATATCATTTATAAATACTTACCAACACTTTAAAAGAAAATATTATAAAAGTATTTTTAAAATAATAATAAATAATAATAATAATATGATAAATGTAATTATTTATTATTAAGGTTTGAATAGACTGCAAAACATAAATAATTTTGCATAATTTGGTGAAATAAATGAACACTAAAATTATTTTGCATTTAAGAAGTTTTTACTATTCATTATATGAATATTAAATATGAAAGATTTAGATATTTGAACTGATAAAATATCATTTTAGATATATGAAATATAGTAATACATAGTTTTATTCTTATATAAAGATACTGCATGCAAACAAAAGTACAGCATTACAAAAAAGACAAATACTGAACATCAATGTACATTGTAAAAATTAAATAATTTATCTAATAAGCATAACTATATACAAACAGACACAGACTATTTCGTTAAATTAATTAATTACTAAATTAAAGGAATTTACAATGTTGCAATGGACAATGAAATCAGTCTTATTTTAATAAATACTAATACTAACTAGCTCTTTAAATGACTAACCGAAATTTGAAGGATAAAACGTTTTTCTAAACATACTACATACATCATTACATGACAATATTTTTTGAGCTAGGATAAAAACAACTAAGGTAACATAGGATGCTATAAATGTTGTTTAATGTATATTTAAAATTACTTTTAATACTTTATTTTTTAAAATTTACTTCTAAGTTATTTACTATTATAAATTATTTATTTATTAACTCATTTTTATTATAATGAATGTATGGCTGCAACATCTATGCTTTAAGGTTTATCATTTTATTGAAATTTGCATTAAGAATTTAAAACATATATTGTTCATGAAAACTAAAAAATAATCAACAAGGGAAAAACAATTTTCTAAACAAATATATACAAACCATAATAAAAACTTAAACCATCTGAAATAGATTAAAAATAAGGATATTACAGAAATAACACACTATCATATATAAATTATCTTTGGAATATTTATCATTAAAATAGATATTCCTTTAGATAAGTATATACATTTATTAATCATGAAATTACTTAAAAGTTATTTAACTAATTAACATAATATTGTCTGATAATAGCACAGGCTTCATCAATACACCAGTGGCTCACATTGGCAGATTGAATCAATAAAACAACAGGTGTTTATAACAATGTGATAATAGATAGAGCATCAGCTGTAATTAAGAATTTGAAGGTTCAATGTGTTGTGTACTTAAGAAGAATTGAGTGTATGCATTGAAGAATTTGAGAGAAGAACTACAATGAAATAGAATTGGTGACTTATTTTCTAACATATAAAAAGTCAAAATATATAAAAGCTTTATTTGTAGGTAATAAGGATACACTTCATTATTACCATATTTTATTTTTGTATACAGATTAATTACAAGTTAAATGTTCTACTATATCTCTGATTTATGAAATATCATCATGTTGATTAGTTTAAATAGAATCAATTAAAAATGTTTACCTCCTCTCAAAAAACTTGGCTGTAATTCTTCATAATGATTTTTCTCTTCTAAGTCTGATAAACGAATTGTGCTACTTTTACTCATGAGATCTTCAATTGTAGATCCAAAATCTTCATTTTCCACTTCAGTCAACTGTTGTAGCATGACTTTTTCTATCAATAAAAATGTTAAATACATTTACTTTATAATCATTGAGTAAATTAAACTATAAAACTCATGTATGATTTGGATAGGTTCATATAAATCATATTAATATAAATAATCAAATTTTAAATTTTAAATTTAATGTTTATTTTTTAAACTTGTCTGTAATGATTGGTAAAATATTTGAATTCCAGACAAGTCAGCGATAAGTTAACTTAGCAATAACACAAATCATTAAATGCAATATGTTGAGCCATATGTTGTAATATATAAAAATAAAATTCTATTTGTATATAATTTCAGTCCATATCATTAAAGTTTTTGTAGAGTTAAATAACACAAAAATATCAAGAGTAAATTTTTAATTTATATGCAAGAAAAACTTATTATACTATGATGCAGAATATTTACAAGATCATATTTTTATGCTCAATATTTCCTAAACTTTCATAATAGAAAATTTATTTTGTTGAGGTCTAAAAACTAGATAGACCAAACAACTATTATAATTATAAACAAAACTATTTTGTTGCTGAGTTGACTTATTGCCTAGTTTAATAATAATTCATAAATTGAAGTTAATGAATTAACAATTAACAACATTCCATTTGGTTAAAAAATAAGTGTGTATATGGTTAGTTTTTTCTAAAGTATTTACATAAGAGACAGAATTCGTTTTAATTTAAAACAAACAATTTACATTAATAATGTGCTCAGGGTTAAAATTTTAAAACTTTAAGTTTTAGTTTCGTGGTTACTTAAAATATCGATTTAATAAAACACAAATATTGTAATTTTTATATTTTGTTATATACAATATAAAAAAAATAGTAGTTTTATTGTTTTATAATTGAAAAAAGTAGACAACTGTTACAAAAAACAATTTCGTCTATAATATAGAACAGAAAATAAAAAATGGAAAAATTGCTAGAAAAGCAGCATTGACATAAAACTAAAGCATCGATCAGAATTTTCGTAATTACCTTCATTATCACAATTGGTTATCACAATTGGAGAAATAGATTACTGTGTAGTAAGGAATGGGAGTAAGTAAGGAGGAATAGATTACTTTAGTTTCGTAGGCGATGGTTTTTATAGATGGTTCTTGATGTTCAGTGTCCGTTGATATGCCATTAGAATGATCATTTAGAATGTTTCAATCAATTTAAAAATTCAATATAGTTTCTTATATAATAGCTGTCTCTCTGTGTGTGTCTCTTTGTCTGTCTTTCTCTACGATATTTCGATATCTGTAATTTTGTCAAAACATGAGTTTTGAGATATTTTGTCTTAAATGTATATGTTCAATCAACATTCATTTTATTTTGCAAACATTTCTAATTTATTTATTTATTTATATGTATATTTACTAATATAATAATAATAATAAGCGTATATTATTTCAGGTAATGGGAATCAACAAATTTCGAGCATTGGGAGGCATTTTGGGCATTAAAAGACGCAAATTATAAGGCATTGGATAAAATGCAGTTTGATACAATGAGGATGCCGCTACACTGATACAAAATAAAAGAGTAATGTAAAAAAGAGAAACATTAAGTGGCATTATAAATACGTGTCATATAAAAGGAATAAACGAATTGTTATATTTGGTAATACGGCAAAATATAAAAATTTAAGCGTTTGTTACTTAGCGAGGAAGTTTGGCATGAGTGGATTAAGAATATAGTGTTTTAGTATTAGTACACTAAGCCACAAATATAGATATGTTTCTGAAGACGATTTAGAAGGATTTTATCAGTCTCTGTACAATGGCCATTACAGAGACTGATAAAATCCTTAACCCATGTAAATGATGGCACCATAGGTAAGAACACTGAGAACCAGAGGTCTGTACACTAATGAGTTTTTGCAGACTATACTTGAATATTGTTTATCTGATCTGTCTGTCTGTTTGTCTCTCTCTCTCTCTCTGTCTATCTGTGTCTCTCTCTCACTTCCGGTTTCTCTGTGTCTCTGCGTGTCTCTCTGAGTGTGTGTGTCTCTGTCCGGTCTCTGTCTTGTCTCTGTCTCTCTCTCTATCCGGTCTCAGAGACCGGCACAGAGAGTAAGACACAGGGACAATGCCAGAAAAAAACAGAGACTCTCTCTCAACTGTCTCTCAAAAATGCTACTTCATGTCAGGTCATAGTTTTTGATGTAGCCGATCAATTTTTCTGAAATACTGTCCATAATCAGTTTCAGACCATTTCGTTGATTTATGATCTCTCAAGAGAAAGTCAAAAAATTGACCATTTTAGTTATGAGGGTGTCAGTTATGAGCTAGCTATCCTATTGCCCTATGCTTAAATATGATGTTAGACTATGATGTTAGACTATGATAGGAAAAAACACTTCCCAAATTAGGTTATATTTACAAAGAATGAAAATCCTATTTTCATTTAAAATTCAAGTGTTGCTGATTTCTTAAATGTAATCGTTATAGATTACATAATCAGTTCGACTGTGTGATTTCTGTGGAATTCAATTAATGATTTGAGTTCACTGTTCAATATGAATCCTTTGTTCGTGGATATGAATTATTCTTAACTGAAATTTCATCGTATCAAACTAATTGTGTTCAATGCTGAAGATCTTCATTGTTCACAAAGATTACATAATCAGTCCGACTATTTCAGAGTGATTCAGTCAATGATTTGAGTTCACAAGAGAGTGGAGTGCTTCACTGAGTTTCACAATTACTCGATAGTGCTGGGAATCTTCTGGGAATAACAATTTGTGAGCTTATAATCTTATCTTCTTTATATTAATTATCATTGAATCAAATTCTCAAATTGTTTATATTTCAGTTATATAGTTGTTAAATTGATAATTATTTATATTTTAATTTAAAATGAGATCATGTTTGTAGTTCTGTACAGAAGAAACTTTCAAAGATACAAATTTGTTTATTAAAGTGATTATTTCTTAGAGATGATCTCTTGAAGGGAGTAAGGAGAGAAGGGATCAGGACTATGTGCAGGGACTGAAATGGGAGAGAGTTACACTTATACTGCAGTGAACAAGATATTTCACTATTTCTCTGTCTCTCCTTACTCCTTCCTTAACTCAGTGATCTATTTCTCTGTCTCTCCTTACCCCCTTTCTTACTACTCAGTGATCTATCCTTCCAGTCTCTCCTTACTCCCATCTTTACTACACAGTAGTCTATTCCTCCCACTCACTTGCTTCCCTATCTAAGAAAGCTATTTCGATATCTGTAATTTTGTTAAAAAATGAGTTTGGAGATATTTTGTCTTAAATGTATGTTCAATCAATGTTCATTTTATTTTGCAATTGAAAATACTATTTTGAATTTCAAAATAGTATTCAATTAGAAATCAATTTATCTATCTCATACAATGATTGAGAGAGATAAATAACCTTCTCGCGGTCAAAACATTTCTAACTGATTGATTCGTTAGTATATTTACTAATAAGGGGGTAAATACTTTCTGTAAAACTTTTTAAATCACACAAAATCTTTAATACAGACACCCTGAGTGGTGATAAACGCTATGGAAACGATGTATTGTTCTGGTTTGTAAATATAGGAAACATTTTGAGAAATGCAAATTTCTATTCCTTTTAACAGAATGATAACTGACTGAGCATGGTCAACACGAGTAGGTTCACCATCTTACTCAGTGCTATAATCTTTTATTTATGATAAGTAGTGAGGTGCAAGTATCAGTGTGTTTATGTCCAAGATATTTTAAGAATGATTA
>JAYJLU010474388.1:0-12743 GCA_036873645.1 Minona dolichovesicula | reverse complement strand
GGCCAGACCAGTTACCAACTGGTCTTGTTGGTAATTGGGCTCAAACAGTGATTTATTATCTGAATATATATAAATATATAAATAATACCTATCTAACAGGTTGGTAATTGGGCTCCAACATAAATAATATAAAAGAGAAAATGCATGAAATATGCATTAAAGTGATATTTTTGTTGTATATTATGCCAATTAATTTTTGCAGTGTGATTTTTTTTCTTTGTATTGGATCTTAAACAATTAAAATGTAATTTAACTTGAGGTAGGTTGACTTTTGTTTTGGCTATTAATAGGTTTAGTATAGTTTTTGGCATGATATGCTTGCTATTGTCTATGTACCAAAAATTTGGTTATGGGTATGATCTATGGCTCAACTTACTCAGTAGCTCAGTGGGGTGGGTAACATGCCTGCCTTTTCAATTGAGTCTCATCAGAGGCAAACAGTTTCCAATTGTTTGTCAAGCTATGCTACCTAGTGCCATATAAAAATGATGCAGGTATTAACAACATTGTATCTGCAGACCTGGAAAACCTAGATATTGGAAATTTTAATGTCTATTATGACATTTGGATCTTCAGATAATGTTGTACAAGTCTTTCAATGTATGTTTCCTGGAAATTATCAAATCCAACAAATGTCTCTGAAAGGCCATGATAAAATTAGTTATTCAATTAAATATGGACTAGCACCTATTTCCATAAGCAATTGATAGATTTGGTTGTCAGGTCAATTTAATCAATTTTGTTTATGAATCTCTCAATAAAGTAACTCAAGAATATCAAATAGATTGCTATGCTTGCTTATTTGACACTAAAATTTTAATCAAGTCACTACACATTATCTGTCATCTTTATTTCCATGCCATGCATCAGTTTTAAAACATTTTAAAGGGCAATAATGAGAATTGCAAGCAATTAAACCTGAAAAAAATACTATATATTTCAAGGAATGGACCCACTGTCAATTTAAGTTTTATAAAGATGTATGTCTGTAAACATACCTAGACATAATTTCCAACAAAGCTGCAGACACCATATATTAAATGCCCCAGGAATCATGAGACCATATTATGTTTATGACCTTCCCTGAATCTGTAACAGTCTATGTTTATCAGATTGAAGAGTTAACTTATCAAAAAACAATAACAAATACTATAACCAATGAACTCATTGAACCAAATTCATACCCATATAAACTTAATGATGTTTTGAATGCAATGATAATTATTTTTTAAAAACAATTACCTTTTAAGACCTACTTACCGATGAATATGGTAATCTGAATTTAAGGATGTAAACTGTGTAAAGAAAATACTAAAATGAGTGACTTGTTATTGTATATTTAACTACAAAAAAGTTCATGCTCAAATATTCATAGTGACCCATTGGAACAGAAATCTTGTGCCTGCACCTAACCACTTTAAATAGTAATGAATGTTTGTTTTATATTAAGTAGGAGTTTATCCTAATTCATAGTCAAAATCAATTTGAAGCCAAAGGGGGAGAGCTAGTTAGTATCAATCTGTTATAAATAGATTTAAACCCTAATGAATTGAATACCTAATGCTCCTGTTTCTATTATATTTTTCCAACCCACCAACATAACTTTCAAATTTCTATATGATAAATTCATTTTTAACTTACTCAATTGCCTTAAATAACAACTCTCTAGTTAGATTAACTGTACACATATATCCAGAATAGTTGATAAAAAACATATTGTAGTTTCCTCTTACAGTGACTTGCAGTTAATTTTTAAAATTCATACATAATTTTAATAAATCATGGTCTACATATGCTATTTAATATAAGATAAAATGTTTTTAATTTTCTCAAAATCATCAGTTATGAAATTAGAATGCAATATTTGGCATCAATTATTATGATGTCAAACTGTATACCAATTTTGATATTTTAAAAAAATGTTCATGACTTGATAAAAATTAAGCAAGGTTTATACCTTCTAGTAGAAGGTCAGGATGGTTTTATTGGCTCATCAAATGGTTAAGGGATATTAATGATTTTTTCTCATTATCTGCCATACATAGTACACCCCTCAAATTCTAATTAAATTTACATTGGACCCTAATTAACATACAGTATGATGGTAAGTATTCAGGGTGATTTAAATTTACATAGAGTTGGAAGGTCATAAACCCTTATCCAAACATTTGAATTTACAACCTCAATGTAACATTTTGACAATTTAATCATCTTATTCTATGACTGGATTTTCATTTCAACAGTCAACTTTCTCATATAAATCTGTCTCCATTCAATGCATCTTTCTGAATGAGTAAGCCTTTTTAGTTGTCCCTTGAACAATAAATACACCATTTGGTCCAGTTTCTATGTCATGTTTCTTCTTAATTAATTCCCCTCTAATGCTTACTTTAAGCCTTCATGAATGACTCTGCTTTAGTGCCATAGTTTTCATTTTCTTCTTGATATATGTTATTGTAGTTTTTCCTGTATAAAATTTTGATATATGACATAATATTGCAGCAAAAAATATTATAGAATCAGAATGAATTGTTTATTAGAGCATAGCATAGATCGCTGATCCATACTTATTCTCTTCACAGTATTGAGTCATAAGAAAAGAATATGTACTGATTGTTTTTCATTCATCTCTAATAATAACAGAGATGTTGCCTTCCACAGTAAAGTATTGTACCACATGTTTAGAGTAGAGAATCTCTTAATTATTGATATCATGTATTTGACAATTGCATGAGTAGTCTATCTAGTATTTATTAGCCAATGATTAAAAGAGTAGAGTAAAATGCAATGTTTGCTGCTGATTGTCCAGTTTGTTTGACAGAAAAAGAACCATATTGGACATTGAATTATTGCAAAGTATTATTCTAATTAAATGTTCTTTCTTTTGTTTTATTCATAAGTCGTCAGCAAATGCCATGTTATCATTGATAAGTTGAAAATGATGCAGGTTTTAATTCATATAGACCTGTAACACCACAGGCTTTCCCAATTTAATTGTTTTAATATTTAATATTTTTAACATATAATAATTCCAATTTACTCTTTCTATTATATTGTAAATTGATTATAGACAGAAGAAAATGATTGCAGATCTGCAATTGGATCAGTTCTTGATCGCAATGCTCCTAACTATGAAGATGTAAAAAAGTTATATATTGAAAATGATTTCAAGCTCCATGAACTACCTGGAATTAATATGGCTGTAGTGGCACGTTTTCCCTACATCACTTTCTTATCAATCTATTTTGCTGTGTTTCGTGTTTATCCACTGATCAACAAGTATATCAAGGTAATATTTTTACCAAATTAATTTAGCTGAGTGTAGGTACATAGTTTGGTAAGAAATATTTTGTAGCATAAATTGAATTAATCATTAAATTATATAAATTTGAATGTATTAAATTCATCTATACTTAATTATTTTATCGCCCAGAAGGGCCAAAAGGAGAGTTAGTTCAATCCACAAAGGAACTGAAATCGATCAGTTAGCTTACAAGTAATCAGAAATAATCTTTGTTGAGCTAACAAATGTTTATTTATAAATAAAATCTCATTGAAATTTCAATCAGATGTAATTGCTTATTTGTTCTATATTTGGGTAGCAAATTGTATATTACCTTCTATTCTTCAGAAAATAAAATATTCAATAGGATTGTGATTAATGAATATGTATTCAAATTATTAAATTAGATAGATTCCTTCAGTTTGGAAACATCAGAAAGCAATTTAATGAAATATTTAATAAAAAAAACATTTGTTAGCTCAACAAAGATTATTTCTGATTACTTGTAGACTAACTGATCAATTTCAGTTCTTTTGTGGATTGAGCTAACTCTCCTTTTGGCCCTTTTTGGGTGATAAAATAATTTGAAATTATTAGCTATAAACAGTCTGTTGCTAGGTGGTGGTCTCCATGGCAACCGGACATAAAAACTTTTGGGATATTTTTAATCCACACGTAAACTTACCTACTAAAGTATACTTCAAACAAAATTAGAACACTTAACTTTCTATCGGGATTTTACCTCGTTGCTAGGCAATATAAAACCACATTATAGCAACCGGACGGTCAACAAATATGCAGAATATTGAATAATGAAACAAATTACATGAAAATTCGTGTAGCCATAAGTGTTAGATATTGAGAAAAAAGTGTATTTTTGGCTGGTCGCTAAGCCATATTGATCCCTATAGCAACATTAAGAGGGCATGCCATTATCGGTGCTTACATGAGGCTGAAGAAGAAGAATGGCGAAAAATGCGATTTTTGTGCATCCATATCTTTTGAACTAGTTGACCGATTTTAATGAAATTTTGTCCATTTCTTAGTATGGCATATGACACCTTGCATGCAAATTTTCAAATCATTTCGTTAATTTCGGGCCTTTTTAGAGAGATTCGAAAAATTGACCATTTTCAGCACACCAGTATAGAGCTAAGGCGCTAGGCTGTTAGTTAGGAGCTAACTAGCCTATTGCCATAGGCTTAGATATCCCGAACACCCACTAAATTTGAAAAGACATAACTCGGTTAAATTAATGCTTTCAATTTTCAATTAACCTTACGTATTCTCTACAACGATTAATATAAAATAATTCTTTTGAGTCCATTTTTGTTGTTGTCAGACTTCAAGTGTTAAATTTTAGAGCTGTATGTTGCTCTAACTAAACAACTATAGTATAAATGTTCAATTTATTTACAAGTTATATTTTTAGTAAGCAAAATTTTCGATCAGATCAATCAATCGATATCTGCACCTAACTAATTTCATGATTGTGTCAGAACTGTACTGGCTCAATCATTCCGACTCTATCTACACTGTGGTCACTAATTGATTTTGTTTACTTATTGTCTCTAACTCACAGTAATGTAAGCAAACTTAATACGTATTTACATGTGTTCATGTGAGCTAATTAATTTTAGCCACTATTGAATCAATTACAATGCATTCATTCCCCTGCTGGTTCTCCTGAAATTATGACCGGGGATCACTTTAATAGTTTTTACATGACATACGGCTATTCAGTTTTTTATTTTTAGTGCATATATGTATGTATGTAATTAATTTAATTTTAGGATAAGAAATTGAAAGCATTTCCAGGAATCGAAGTCTATGAAGGAGAGACTATACATTTTATATTTCCTTTGGAAAATCAACAGGACTTCTGTGTACCCGAAATTAATTTTGAACCCAAAGGAGTAAATGCATACATATATAATTTGCGAGTTTATATCCTATTTTTAAATTTGCAAAATAATTCAGTAATTGACGAACAAGATTCTTTTATTGAAAACGTTTTAGCATGGTTACAAATTTTTACAAATTGATTAACTACTATTATCAAAATACGTATATTGTTTTTTTTAGGATAAATGTACCGAAGCAACTAATATTGCTAGTCAATTCGGGCTTCAAACAACATTGGAAGATAAATCAAATGATGAATCTGAGTCTTCAAGTTCTTTTGAACAGTTAGATCAAGAAGAGTTGTCAGAGAGAGCATGAAAACTAATATAATGATTGATGTACTAAATAATTCTATATTTTAAGTATGTATCTTTTCACTGTCATTAAAATTTTGGTTTCCAAATATATCTTCAATTATTCAGAGTACCTATATTATCACTTCTTTTAGCGTATATTTCTCTTGATAGGTGCAGAATCAACGAAGCACCAATCTATGAATTACAATTGTTCCTAAAACAATTCCTTTTAATAGGGCGTACCTATAAAAAAGCAATTAAGTTTTCCTTTTCTAGATTGATTCATTTGCTAGATTATCGCAAGTAAAAAAAGGTCTATAAATTTTTCTGTTTAACACATAGCGAACTTTATTAGTAACTGAAGATGATAATCAATTTTGAGTAAATCTCAGTAACGCCATAAATTTCAAAAATCTGATGGACTTCATTAATTATATACCCGGTCTTTGCCAATCACTTACGACGAATTCATTTTAAATAAATATTTGTCTGAAGCTATACGTATTATTGTTTATTATTTAAAGTCTATGCCCTAATAATTATATTAAAAAGAAAGAAAGTAGGTATAGGTACTATACTTCCTTGTGCACACAGTAGTTTGCAATATGATTAATAATGATTTATTCGCACTTAAAAAGGTAACGGGCCGTAACAAATTCGTTTACAAATGAAATAAGGTATAGGTGTACATTAACAGAGCAGGGACTACTATAATACATATATATATAAACAATATATTATAGTAGTCCCTGTAACAGAGTATGCAGAAATATTTGAATAATATCTCATTTTGATAGGCAAATGTATAATAAAATGAGCCATTATGCTCACAGTAATTTCTATTCATGAATATCGCCATTAGAGTCGTAAATACTATGTTAGCTATGGCTAATTACTATATTACGTTGTTTATTCTCAATATTTCCATTTTTAGGGCCGTATGCAAGTTCGTTTTCAGTTTAAAAGCTCCTTGATGCATGAGCAACTCCGGAAACAGAGTTAATTTGTATTGTTTCAAGGAGTTCGTCAACTAAAATAGCAAACAACTAACTTGCATTATGCAAGTTAGTTGTTTGCTATTTTAGTTGACCTTTAGTTATGCCCTTTCCATATTAAAACCATAATGAAGTCAAATTAATACACTAATAGCTAATTCGGTTAGAATGAAAGTTTGAACTATTGCTAAATTGGTTGTTCGCATTGTTTTTAGTTTTTAGTGTATAAATAAATAAAAATAAATAGCTATGTACGCCAATTAAATTTTGTGAAGAAGCCCTCTAATTTGTTTAATTATATCAAATTCATTAAAATAGAAACTATTTATTTTTGCGGAATATTTGTTTACGTTTGATAATTCCCAATAATGAGTGAAAACTCCTCAGGAACCAATGAAGAAAATATTTTCAAGGCATCTCTTAAGGATCTCATACACTTGAGTGATACTTCTTTAGGAATAGCCGTTGAAAAACTATGTACTTTTTTTCGATCTATCAAAGAAAACAGGTATTAAACATTTCTGCCGAATCATTCATTATTTCTAATTTATTCATATTTTAATTGTTTCATATGGTAAATAAATTCATCATTTATGTCTGGATAATGTTCTGGAATCAATTTCATTTTTTATGCAATTTATGACATGCCCTGCAATTTTGAGAGAAATCTTAAAATCCTGTCTTAAATGACTTAAAATATCACTTAAATATCAACAAAAAAATAAACATATATATGTCAACCCTTGAATTATATTGAGGTTCCAACAATTTTCCATAATACTACATAAGATAATTATTTACTAAATAGTATTTATAATAAATGAGGCTACAGATTCACGTATTATACCTTTGCGGTGGATTGAGCGGCGTATTCAACGGCAGATTCAAATCTGTATAATTATTCATTTAAAGAAACTTTCTAGTGGGAATTTCTAATTTCACTGACATTTTTACTATACACGGTACCTACTAAGTTACTTTGCGGCCAATTCAAACTGAATATTTACCTAGCAGCCAATTCAAACTCAATATATTTACCTTGCGGCCGATTCAAACTGATTATTTAGTGGTGGTAGTAACTTAGTGGGTACCAATAATAAATTGTAAAAGGGGTGGTAAAATGTCACTGAAATTAAAAATCCCCCTAGAAAGATTCTTTAAATGAATAATTATACAGATTTGAATTGGCCGCACAATCTGCCCCTGAATACGTACAGATTCAAATTCTTGTATTTATATATAATCTCACTATCTCATTGAAATAGACTATAGTAAAACTATTATATAATGACATATGTATACACAGTTCTATTTTAAGGTCTCTTAGTTAAACTTTTCTATTTATTCATAGAAACATTATTTTGATAAAGTTTGATAAGTAATGCCAGAATAAACCATTAGTAGTTTTAAGACTTTTTGAAAGTTTTAAAACGTTTAACAAAGTTGATCTTAATAACAAAATCCTTCATTAAAAAAAATCTTTTAAATGTTTTAACACCTATTATTAACACTAAACTAAAAACTTATAAATGATTTAAAAATGAAAAATTTCTTAACATCTTTAAAAGTTTGAAAACCTACTTTGACCTCTGAAATACCAGATTTTAATTAGCTTCTAATACTACAAGCTTTTGGTTCATGAGATTTCCATAAATACATAATAAAAATTGAAAGAAAACAACTAAGTTTAACCAATTTATCTATCGCAAAGTATATATCAATCAGTTTTATATGTCAAACATGTTTTATATATTTTTTAAACAATTACTGCACAATAATTCAAATATTTAATGCATTTTTAAGTTGGTAACTACACTGATTGTGTAACCATATATAACAACAGATTGTTTTTTCTATTTTCTATTGGTACATAATTTCAAGCCCTGCCTCCATGACTAAAAGGCTAAAAAAATTAACTGGATAACAAATGCTGAACATAGTTTATGTTACCATTTTTATAATAACATATGGAGATTCATAATAAATTTGTTTTAACACTGATTATTCAGTTTATGTTGGATATTTTACAAAACAATATGCACTTTTAAAACTTAATTTATTTTGTTTTGTTTAGTAAAAATGAAATTGGTATTCTAGTTTCTAAAAGCACTTTAATCCAGTTCATTAATTTCTTTATCAATTCTTATATCATGAGACTCCTTTGGTTCAAGAAAAATTTTAAAATGTTCAACTATCAACATTTTGTTTTTCTCTTTTTAATTTTTAATCCCTATTATGTGTCTAACCAGATAAAGTAGTTATCTCCTATGTTTTGGGGAAATTATTGATTATAACACATGATTCATTAATGACACCAAATGGTTAGGTATTTGGTTATTCAAAAAACTTAAAATTGACTCATTTTTATATTTTAGAAAAGAAAAATTTGAGGCTCTTAAAGTACATGTAGATTTGAAACATGCTTTCTTAATTTTGTCATCAAATGCTCTGTATTCTTTTCTGTCAGGTTTGTTTAAATTTAAGCTTTTATTTATTTTTTATTTCAAAATAGTGAAATCAATTTACTTTTATAATTTTTTGTAGAAGACAAGACTGGTAAACCTTCAAAATTCTATTGTTTTATTGATGATGCTATTTACTTGTTACTAGAAGATCTACAAAAGTGTCGTGGTTCTACTCTAGTAAGCATATTTTAAATGTGTATAGCTGTTTTAAATATCACTTTTACCTATTTCTAACCTGATCTTTATTGTTGTGCTGTTTTAGCTGGTAATGTGCAAGCAATTAAAACAACTTCTATTTTCTTCAACTGGTCCCACATCAGATGACTTAACCACAATGAAATCAATTGTGATGGATGCTGTTGATTCCAGTGAAGTGGATCAATGGAAGCACCAATCTAGTACACAAGAGAGTGGAATAGACACTTCTGTGTTTGTGACTGAAGCCAAAGAGGGTCTCATGGATTTATGCCAGAGTCTTACTAATAATCTATCAATGCTTACATTGGATAATCAAGTGTGTGACGTGATTGGAAAGAATTTGGATTTTCCTGATTTCAACTAGTTAATAATTTGTTAATATATTTTTGATAGAATCAGCCAGATGGTGAAGAGAATATTGAGGCTATATCCAATCGTAGTTCAATTGAATTTGCCGATTACGTCATCAGCAGCGATCATCAACAAGAAGTTCGCCGTCTAAATGAGTTCGCCCGTAATTCATTCAATCAATATCAGGGCTCTGCACGTTTGATTCAATTGTTATCCTCCAGCCTGCCTCTAACTCAAGTATCGCTGATGTCAAATCCAAGTTGTTATGGACCTACAAATGCTAAGATATCATTCGAATCACCTCAAACAATTAGCGTTGCTCAGTAAAAAAAATTTCACATTTTTGAATTATTAAGATTTACCCCATAAAATTTGAAAATCACCTTCATTTCATGTTTGCATTTTTATAATTATACTCTTTTAGCTGCAACAGATTTGTCGAGGAGCTTCACATATTTCTCGCTGTCTTGTCCGTACGCAGTGTGGCTCCACTATCAAGTGAGCACTTCACTACTCTGACTCAAAACCTCATGGCTCAGCTCCACCTCCATCTGAATCACATTATGTCCTCATTCACACAGTCTGATGAAGGAACTATCTCAGCATCGGATGTTGCGGATAAACAAGACGATCTGGAGAAATGCGAAGAGTTGAATACAGTGGCATCTCTATTATTAGTAATGATCAGTGATGATTTTAAATATATTAATACAATCTGAATTGATATCTGACTCTCACAGAAGGAATTATTTTTAACATTATAGGTTGAAGTGATTGACTCATACCATCAATGTATTACTAAAGGCCCAAGATCACCTGATTGGGTATGTCGTCATTCCTATTTCTATTGTTTAAATAATATTAGCAAAGGAAATGCATGAAATGTGTGTTATATTTTAGTATGAATCCACATTCGATAGTCTCACTTGTCGGGAGATATTTTCCGGCTTATCTCAAATGCATAAATTGGCCAGTGATCTACCTGTCTCAGTTCACCCAGTGGTTAACTCTCCGTCATTTGCCAGACTCATTAGTAAAACGATGGATTGCTTCATTCGATTGGTGGATAAAGTGAGACAAGACTCTCAATGCAGACTTATATCCAGTGTTCATAAGGACTGTGAGTGGGAAAATAGTTTTTTTTTAAAAAATAATTCGTAACAATTTTTCACGTTTCAAACTTTGAGTTCGATCAAACAGATTGGTGAATTCTATAAATTGAGTTGTCACTAACCAATGAAAAGCATCAAATCTTATCCACACTCCAATCTCGCATTGGCATAGACATTCGTATTTCTTTCTCCTTCTTTTCTAGAGAATTCCTAATTCTGCTATAATATGTACTACTCATACTATTACTTCTGAATTCCTCTGTTGATTTCAATGGATAGAAAACTAAGCAAAGAGTATAGAGTAATAATATATAGAGAGTATTCACTCTTCACTCAAAATACAGAAACGCATATCGGTGGCTTTGTGCCAACAGCGAGCACAATTCCCAATCTCCGCCATTATAAAATCACCAATTACAAATTGACGTCACTCCTAAACACCTCCTCTGATTTTAACAATTCTTAACAATTTAGAAAATCTTCTTTCTGTATTTTCCTTCAGTGAAAGAATTCTGTATTTTGAAGAGTGGTTACTCTATGAGCTAGAGAGAACAGTAGTCCGGTCTCTCTGCTTTATGCTTATATGTTGTTGAGTTGGCATATTGTCGTATAGAGTTGATATTAAGTTGGCCTGCATTGTTAAAACTATGTAGTTTTGTAAATTGTGGTTTATTCCATATTTCAGTGTCGACATTTAGTTTGAACTCTGCAGAATCGTGGAATAGTTTCGATCTGTTCTGTCTCTTGAATCCATTGATAGGAACAGCCCTACTCGACTGGACTAAGCTGGTGAATTTTGCTCTATTAAAAGTAAGTCAATCAAATAACAAAGATATTGATTGATTTAAAAATAAATGAATGAATGAAACAAATGCCAATTCCAATCTCTGTGCCTGTAATTTTAAAACTACTACAACATGTCCTGACATTATTATAGGTTTTTCCCTCCAAGGGTGACAATTCCGTGGATCCTGATAAAGATTTAACTCCTAGATCAGCTACTCCTGAAGATGGAACTAAAAGCGAAAGTGATGATGTTGGTAGGTCACTAATCTTCTATATAATTAGTTGTGTAGTGTTTAGATGAACTTGTTATTATTGTTCTTCATAGAAGGTATCGCTTCGCTATTTGCTGAAAACATGGAATTTCGGCGTACGTTTTCGCGCGCCAATAGTCGCAATATGGCGCTGGATTTGGCCACGCAGTGTCAAGACTTTGTCTCTCCCGATAGTAAATTGCTGGAGATTCTCATGGAGTGTCTCTCTAATGGATCAGCGCCGCCAACTCTGGGTGCCACTTCACTGAAGAGTCCGTCTAGTTCCAAGAGAAGGAAAGAATTGGCGCATCAGGAGATGCTGATGAAAATGTGCATTTCAATGATGCAGGGATTGGAAGCTCTGTTGACGGTGAACATTTTGGATGTAGAGACACTGATCAAGTGAGATGAATCATGTATTTATTACGGGCCTGGGAGTTCTCTTCAAATTCCTCAAATTTTGATGTATTCCTCGAATTCCTTGTTTTTTTAAACTGAAGAAGAATTTTTTAAATGCATTTTTGAAAAGTAGAACTCGTAGAAATTTATTTACTTTCTACTTTGAGTATTAGTTTTATTTTGTATCTTTCTCTTCAATAGCAGCTGTATCTGACTCTTCATTTATTTGTCTATTTTTAGATCTAAATTTGATGATCAATATGCCACGGCAATGGCTAATCTATTAAAAGATACCGAATTTGAGAAATTTTCAGCTTCAAGACTTGGTAGGTATAATTGAGATTTTATCCGTGAATCATGGAATGTATATTGTTCCTAACACCCAAGCGTCCTTTATTTCATTTAGGCGTGCACACTACCAAAGTGAAGAGTCTTTTCTCATCGGTAATTCATCTTCTTACCCAGAAGTACATTTCAACTGACCATCAATTGACGATTCTTGATAAGTTGGGCTTGTCATTGACTTCGACAACTGCCACTGATTGGCCTCTACATATACCTACCAGGTAGGGTATATGGATTTATGGGAATTCTTTCTATTCTTTAAATTATTCTTGCTTCATTCATTATTGTTCTTATTGTCAACTGGTGAGCGAGAACTCTTTCTTTCACTAAAGATTCCATCATTTTTTCCTACTAGCG
>JAYJLU010473277.1:0-12746 GCA_036873645.1 Minona dolichovesicula | reverse complement strand
GCACTGTCTTGTATCACTTATACTGCTAGTTACCCAAAGGAACAGAGGGATAATCTGTCCGGTCTAAAAGGGACCTACTCTCCTGGTCGCGATGTGAGCAGTGCTACAGTGCTCCGACTCAATCTGTAGCAAATCTACCCAAAAATTATGAAAAAGTCCTTTAAAAATGTAAACTCTAAATTAGCTAAGCCTCTTTTAGAGGAGACACGGACGATGATTCTATCGAATTCAAATATGAATGATGGAACTGTTCATAACGCGACTTTTGGGGTGGAAAATTGGTAGTATTTTGCGTCATTTTTGAAAAAGTTATGCCATACATATTTACAAAAAGTTGCAAATTCAACATAACACAATAAAATCCATTTTAAGACATTTATGCTCTTGCTATTAAAATTAGTTTTTATGAAATGTTGGACTATACTAGTCAGTAGGTTACCCTCACTCCCATTTACATTTTATTTTTGTATCAATCTCAAATTTGATGAAATTTACCCTAAAATTTCTGGATGCCTGCACATAGACATCTAACATACTATGTATATTTACAACTCACAGAGTCATGATCTACCAAGCATATATCTAATCATGACAAACACATTAAGGTTAGTTATACAAAATTTAAGTCCTTGTTGTAGCATTAGTCAATGACTATTCATCTAGTCATTGGTTAAACAACTGACAATGGAACATATATTGTGACTTCACCAAACATTAACTTTATCATTGAAGAACAACTGATTGATAGTCATGGTTTGTACTCTGTTCCAGAATTTTCCACACGGGGCCTGTTTCATAAAAAATATCAGACTGATATTTATCAGTCAGGAAAATATCAGTGAAATTAAATCAAGAAATTTCATTGGGTTTTAAAACTTTTTGAAGCATTTATCAGTATTATTTATATTGCTGTAGTGCATCTGACTATTATTAGTTGCTAAATATTTGTGAAAAGCATTAAAATTTACTGATATTTTCCTGACTGATAAACATCAGTCTGATAATTTTTATGAAACAGGCCCCAGACTTTTGATGATAATTAAAATGTATCAAATTTGTTAATATGCAAATAAAATAGTTACATGAACAAATGTATTTACATTGTATGAGTATATAAAAGCCTGTTTCAACTTTACAATATTATTGTAATATCAAATTGTGTGATTGACTATGACAATGACTAATCCTTGTCTTGAATAACAACCAAAGGCTTCTCCACTTCTAACATTGATTTTAGACATCTATTTAGACAACATTTTTAGGTGTTAGAATGGTGGCCAGTTAAAGACTTTTAAAGGTGAAATACTGGTTATTAACATTTGACTAAAACTGTGACAAACACAAATAATATTAAACTTACCAGATATTTAGTTGTTAATATAGGTTACTAATTTTAGCTATTAATGATTGACAAGTGGTTTGACCAGTTGTCAATGAGCATTTAACCTATAACTGGTTGAATTAAAAATTGACTGAAAACTATGTTTTGGTCAATAATTTTAGGTAAGAATGTAGTAAGCATATAATAGAAAATATTTATGAGTATAGTTTAAAGGTTGAGTCAAAAAAGCTATATATACCATATATAACAATAAATTTAATAATCTATTGAATATATCCAATTTAATTGAATATGTTGAAAATGAATCTTACCTCATTCAAACCAATATCTGATTTACTGTTGTATGAGTTTATTTTGACTAATTCCTAGTGTCTAATAGGTATGTGTTAGAATATATAACACTCACTGAACCATTGTTTCAGTAATGTAAGTTTTATTTCAAACTATTCTAATATTCATTAAATATTAGATGAAGTCAGAAATTTATCCAGACTAATTTGTGACTTTGGCTCTAAAACTCAGGGTGACAATTGGGAAAAAAGTCAAGAAATTTGTTTGAATAAGTTGTGAACTCATTTTGTCAGTAATTTGTTTCCAGCATATACAATATGCTGACAACCAGTTATCAACATAATTGAATACAATAAGATTTTTTGTAATAAATAGAAATAATAATAGTGTTATGTATAGAATGTATAAAATGGATTTATTATGGTTAGATTTATGTTGTAGTCTAGATGAAAACATAAATTCTAGGCAGACATATGACTAATTATAATATATATACATAGAAATAAGAATATATATTCTATAAAAATATCTGCAATCATCATTTAACAGAATTAGTTTATTTTAATATTTAATAATTAATATGACTAATAAAGAATTATTTCATTTCAAAATAGAAATTACTAATATACATAAAATTAATATCCTAATTGGTGAATTAAAATTAAATGAATCTTTTTTCAAAAAATTGACCACTTTACATATTAGTAACATAAAAAATAAAATAAATCACAATTTCAGGATGAGAAATTTATACCATAAAATACTTAGTTAACAGAGATAAAACATTAAGATGGATAAATAGAAACAGCCCAGATGGATAAAAAAATAAATATAGAATTAAAATTGAGGAATGTGGTGCATAAAGCTGACCAAAAGTGATGGAAATGTACAATGTCAAAAAATCTCGAAAAAAGGAACAGTTAAATTTCAAGCACAAGAAATCGAAAAATTTATGCAAACTAAATAATTTGAGCGAATATATATATTAAGCGAAAGTATTAAAAAACATTTTTGTACAAAATTACACCAGCATACAAGAAATGTTTCAACTTACAATTTGATTATAACAAAAACAATCAATCACTAATAATAATGAAACTGCATAAAACTAAGCGCCAAAAAGATGACCTATAATTCAAAGCACCACAATTTTTAAATTAATTAGAATATTTAAACAAACAAGTATGTGGATAAATAACCATTATTTAACCAAGTGTATAAATAAATAGAAATACAACAATGATTAACCATGATGTTCATAGACTACAATTAATATTATATAATACTATTGATAAACTGTAACCTTTTTAAACGCAATTACTCAATTTTCCATACAAAAACTACTGTGGAAGTAAACACCGTAGAGTAGTTTATGCTATTGCGTCATATTGTAGTTATGTACTGATAATATTACCGAATAGTGATATTTTAAATGGAATCAAATAGGATTGATTTACAGTCAGATGCTTAAACGCGCCTTACATAAACTCATGAACAAATAACATATTTTCTAAATATACATAACCTACTATCACGATACCACATTCCTTCAGAATAGGTCGTATGAATAAAAACGAGTAATTGAGATCTTCTCTAAATTGATTAATCTTAATATTGTGTTATGGGAGTTTCTTAGAATTTCGTAATAATCTAACAAATAATGAAACAATCTAGGTAAGAAATTTTAACTTTGAGAAATTCTCAATTACTCATACGCCTATTGTTTCATTTTATACCTACTGGTATTGACAACAATTGAGATATTTTCTCAAATCCCAGTATACTATTGAAAAATATATGTAGATTCCTTGATAGACAGCTTATCTTACAATACTATCAGTAAAATACATACATCACAGTCCTTTATTTCCGAACAAATACTTCCCTTCATACCTGAAAGTATCATCTTTCAAGAAGATACTTCTACAAATCGTATGCCCATATAGCACACAAGCCTATTACAATAAAAACAAAACAATATTACATATTAAGAAAACTACATAATCATATATTGTCTTCAAAAAGCCTGAAATGAACTTATATCCGGACTAATCAGACTGAAAGAAACAATAGCAACCTTATCTTATCTACTAAACAAATTAAGTAAATGTCTTTGATCATTAACTGATCAAAACATTATTCAATGTTATTGGACTATAGCCCATATAAATTATTTTGCAATCATTTTAAAATGGTAGCATTACTGATATTAACTCATTAGAGGCCAAAGGAATAACTGGTGCAATATCTTACAATTGCTATCACCATGTCTTAGATTCATTTGATTGGCTGAAGCTTGCAATGCAAGTCTTTGATAATATCATATATGTAGGTATATATGTTCACCATCTATGTAAGTAATCAAATTTAACTAAAGCCAAATCCTGTAAGACTTAACTCCTAGACCATACTACTCTGACATCACAGTTCATGTAATGCTTGGCCGCCTAATTCTAGACTTGTTGTTTCACCCCTTGGAACCGCCCCTGTATTTCGAAATTCAAGCCATTTTAGCAAGTCTTGAAAATGAAGTTCTATTCGGTTAGTATTATTATCAGTACATAACTACAATATGACGCAATAGCATAAGAAAAATAGAATTTACTTCCAGTAGTTTTTGTTTGGAAAATTAAGTAATTGCGTTTAACAATGTTACAGTTTATGAAAGATAAATGAGTTTTATCTGAAATTTAAT
Organism: Minona dolichovesicula; assembly: GCA_036873645.1. Classification (NCBI taxonomy): domain Eukaryota; kingdom Metazoa; phylum Platyhelminthes; order Proseriata; family Monocelididae; genus Minona; species Minona dolichovesicula. The sequence goes on along the minus strand of JAYJLU010473277.1, from coordinate 8,418 downwards.
TTAATATTATCCGTCTACAGCTCAAGAACGTGTAAACAGGATTTAACAAATAACTTAATTAAAAAATAAACTTTAACTTTCCATAAATCTATTAAATATTTAATTACACTAAAGTTCACCAGCTAGAAAAGCTCTAAACGCGTATTATACTCAACCTTAAGTATTTAATTGAGCGAAGGAATAGATATTCAATTTCGTCAGGGCCAGAATGAATCTTTTGGAAGCTATGTAGTTAAAACCTTAAACTTATTTAGTTATACGAACCCCCTGCTATACTAGATTAGCCAGATAACACACAACAGGACATGATACTATTACTAAATTTTATACACGTTCTTATTAGTGTAATAAAATAATACAAAAGAAAGAGTCACTATAAAAAAAGTTCACAATTGACATTTTAAAATAAATAAAGGGAAATATTCCTTTTGTTTATTTATACTAGATTGGAAATAATACTTTAGCAACCTCTCTTCCAATTCCTAAATGGATTGGAACTTAGAATACACTTATTCAGAGCGGAGTTGAGCAATAGTATTTAAAGCTTTTCCAGCTGACGAAATTGAGTTAAATGATTAAATCAAATGCAAAATTCCATTCCAACCTGAGCTAAAAAGCCACTAAGATCAATTGAAATGTGTAGGTTGAATTTGAACACAAACAATGAATATAAGTACAAAGTATGAAAAACATTTTTATATTAAAATCTCTATGTGACCGCCTAGAATTAAAATTGTAGTGATGATCTTAGCCATTAAGGTAAATCTACAAATTGAATCACATTAAACTCATCCGTAGAATTAAGACTACAACTGCATCATTTTAATCAAGTTTTTGAAGATAACTTCTAAAGTATGAAGAAGCCATGTAAGCCTATTAAGAACTTTAACATCACTTAATATGCAATCAAAACACTTAAAGGAAAAAGAACATGAAATCAAGTATATAAATTTGAAATAACTTACCAATTCAGCGGTTTGGTTCTCTTCAATAAAAATATCTAAAATAGATACAATACTTCATACTTAAACAAATATGACTTGATGAAGTTGCAACTTATATATTCAAATTCTGTGCATCAAGGTTGTAATAAAAATATTGAAACCAAGCTTTATAACACATGTGTGGTATTATGCACATAAATATTGAATGATAAACATTCAATAAAAATCAATTCATTTGCTATTTCACTGGTAGGATAAATATTAAGAAAATCAAACCAACTTATAAAATTGAATGACTGACTGAGCAGTCATAAATCCACCCAATTACAGTATGAATATTTACAACACTACTTGTGAAAGACTGTTAGTTTTGGCATGCCATACAGATGACAGTCTTTTACTACAAATGGCACAGATTAAATTAGGGAATAATTTTCTTCCTGTGGCAGCTGCCAGATAATGAATTGAAGTCACTGTTTAGCATATCCACTCGGCAAGAGCTGGGTTCAATTTCCATTTGAGACTAGCATAATTTTTATGTCGAATTCTTAGTAGTTATCTTTAAGATAAACATATATTTATTTGATTATGATATATAGTGTATCAAATATGCATTGTAACTTTTTGATCATTTCTTATTTTGCATCAAGTAACAGCATGGATCATTATTACAATACATAGTGAGGAAAATAATAACAAAAAATAAGCTTGAATTGCATGTGTTAAAGGAATCCAATTATATGTTGTACATTGATGAAGCTTTCATAATAAAATAGAAATATTTTCTGGAAGATAAATAAATTAAAACTTAGAAAGGAATTTGAAGTTGTTTAAATTCTGCTTAAAGCATTTATTTCTAATTTATATTAGGATAAATCACTTGGTGGCAAAAACAAAAAAATATCCACTGATGGGCCAACAGTAAAGAATGAATGCTGTATAAATCTTAAATTAATTAAATGATTACATTGAATAGCCTGGAAGAGAACAAATATTCATTTCTATTAATGCATCTTATTCAGAGTAAAAGAATTACTGAGTTTAGATGCATGCAAATAGTATAATTGAATTCAAAAATATGTTTTAATGGCTGCTTACAGGCACCATATGTTTATCTGTGATTTTGAATAATATACTCAAAGTTGTTTTTGATGATAGATAATATTTATTCAGAGATATTAAATGGTAATAGTGAAATATGTTCCATAATATCTAAGTTTTATAATTCCTTCCATAATCTATAATCTTTAGAGGGAAAAAAGCGAGTTAGAAATACCCAATATTAACAATATTGAGATATTAAACATTAATATCCATGTTTATCTCTTTGTCCATATTGTATGCATGTAAAATGTATAATGCAGCACTGATGACAGTGATATTATTACTATATTGGCGCTTTATAAAAATATGATTATTATTATTAATGATGCACTTTATAATTAAAAGATATCTTGAATTGCTTATCTGTTAAGCTAACAAAAAATCTGGTATTTAATAACAATATTATGTAGAGCCTAGATATTGCCATATATATTAAGATAAGCATTTAGAGCCATCTTAAATCTATTTAGTTATCTTCTGGAATATCTAAATTGTTTCTGGAAAACTAGAAATGTTCACCATCAGCACAGAGTATGGTATAAGAAAAAACAAGACAAGTGCCAAAATAAAGAATATTTATAATTCCAAGCTTGGAATTTTGTTTGGAATCATTGTTTCTGGAAAATATTACAAACCATAGCAACTGGTCTTTTATTAGTCTTAAACAAGACATTTATGTGCCATTTGATTATATACAGGGTGAGTCATATATAACAGTTGAACTTTAAATTATCAAAAAGGCACAAAATTTATTTCATAGAAATCTTCACATGGCTGCTGTTTCTCTACTGAGATATCAACAAAATATAGTCAGTATGGTGGGTAATGGGGGACGTGGGTTAAAATAAAAGATTTCTATTAAATAAATTTTGTGCCTTTTTGATAATTTAAAGTTCAACGGTTATATATGACTCACCCTGTATAATAAATTTACTTTTTGTAAACAAATATTTTCATATACCATTAAATTGTCTTTCTAGAAAATGCATATAGCTTATTTATAAAAGGATATATTTAAATCAGGTTAAACATTAGGGAGTGTCTAGGGATCCAATTAACTGAAATTAAATATAAAGACACTAACTGAAATTAAAAACATAAAAAAATCTGCCCCTTACTCTAGTCAAACCTTTATATTTAATTTCAGTTGGTGATGTTTTTTTAGGCAGACACAGATATGTCTAGACAGATCCCTAGACAATGTCAACATTAATAATATAATTAACCATTTACCCACCAACACAAATTTTTATGAAGTTTTTATTATTTCAAATAATGGGTACACATCTTTCATGCTATATTTTGAGTAGACAACCTAATGTAGATTCATCAAGCATAAAATTATTCTTCAGATATTTTGGTTGATTTATAAATAATTATGTTTTCTAATCGAACTCTTCAAGATTTTGGACTCAAATTTGTTATTCTAATGGTCGAATAGAATACGAAACCACAGCAATAAATGAATTTTTAATTTCATAACCCAGGGAACAAGGACTGTCTTTAGTCATAATTTCGATTTTTCGAACGTTGGTGGGTGACATGTTCACAATCTACGTAATCAATTATTTGAAATGCAGAAATATGATTCTATTCAAGACATACATGGCATCACGAACATAAGTTGGTTAGAAAGTATGTTAATGACCCTCATTGAATGTCTTGGTCAACAATTTGTCACCCAGCTGTTGGATGTGTGAAGAACCTTCTTAAACCCTCTGTCCAAAATTGATATCTAAAAAGTGGTATTGAAACCAGTTTGCAAAATGCTCTAATATTGTCATTGTTGCATGCTGGGAAGGCTGACAGTACAGTGTTGGTGTAAAAGAATGTGAAAGTCATGTGGATGTCTGCCGCTCTCTCTCAATGTCATTACTGAACACTCAATCTGTCCCATCACTGTGTTTGTAGAGGAGGATGACCAATAGCTCCAGTTGTTCCAGATATACAGTATGATGGTCAATGGCACTATTTAGTATCCAGAAAAGATGGACATTTGCAAGAGAAACACCATTAAAAGTGTGAGAAATGTGATAAGTGCCTTGATGGGAAACACCTTATCGGCTACCATACACAGTGATTTTTGACTGTGAATATGGGAAGAAAGTTGAATCATATAGTGACTCATTGGTTTCAAGTTTTCAAAATGGTTAAATTTGTCCTCATATCACATTCTTAAAATAAGTATCATTTAAAATTATTCATTTTGTATTTTTTCTTATTTTAATGTTACATTTTTATGTAATTATTGCAAGTCTAACCCACCAACATTCAAGTTTTCAATATTTCCAATAATGAATCATGACAAGATTTATGTTTATTAATACTGACCCTTATATGGTAATAAAAATGTTGAAAAATTTCAATATACTCTATGTCATCTATAGGCAGTATAGACATCTCAGTTAAAGAATGTAAGTCTACAACATTTTACATTTAACTTTCATTGAGCTAGCATGAATAAAATTGCACCATTCTTTAAATAATTTATATTAAATTTTATATGCAGGGATTAGAATGGTAAATAGAAAAATCCACTGAAAACCTATAGACCTTTGGAAGAGAGGGGAAGAAAAGGATACCAAATTATAATAAAACTAAAAAATATTATTAAGGTACATTTTTCTGCTGACAAGAGTAATATCTATTTTTTTTAAAAACTTAATTTTGACCAAATTTAAGAAATATGTATCTTACCAAATTTATAGGTAAAATATAATATCAAGAATGACATTTTCAAATGGAAATCCATGGAAGATTCTAATCCTTGTATATGCATACAAACTAGTAAGCAAATTGGTTTTTATCAGAAAATGAAAATTATTAAATGTTAAGGCTTATATATATATAAGTCACACACTTAATGAGTTATAAGGTATTATAAAGTGCAGAGATCAGAGGTGTGAATGGTATTTAATTATTATATTGGAAGCAGATTTAGAGAGCCCATATATATATATATATATATAAACAATTGATTTTAATCATGCTGGGGGCCCATATTTTCACTAAAAAGCAAATTCATAAACTCAGATTATAAGTAGGTAGTATTTAGTAAAATATACTTCATTTCATTTAAATTATTCTTTCAATGCCAACCCATAAATTGGGATGGTTTAGCATATTAGATACATATAAACATGTACCTATGCAATGTTTTTCACACTTTTTAAAATGTGAAATATAAAGAAATCTATTTAAATATTCCTGTATTAAAAATGAAATTTTAGTGCATACCATTTAATTTAATGTTTATGACATGATAATAGAAATTGTATTTTTACTGTTGTATAAAAATTTATGTGCTGCAATGCCTACATTTTCATTATGCAGTGAGCTTTAACAGATAATATAAGATTTAACAAACTTAAACTATTAAATACATTATTAACAAAAATTTATAAATGAAGCATAACCAATAATTTACTATGAAATCATTTCTGTATCTAAGATAATAATCTATATGTTCAATTACCAATGATTAACATATGAAACTGGAAAGTGGGGTATGCTTATACATTCTATTTAGATCTATTAGAACATTTCTGCTAAAAAACAACGCAATTTACTTAAGGATATTATTAATGGTATATGCATACAGGTGTAAATTTTAATTCTATTCTATGGAACAAAAACATTTTTATGCATTTTTCAACTCAGGTTGACACTGAAATTCTGAGTCATAGTCTTCTCAAGTTATTTAGTCAAATTAATAAAATTATTAAGTATGGTAATGTATTCAATTAAAATTCATGCCAAAAGAATGAATGGACTTTTAATAGATCAAGCTACACTGCACACTGACTCAATTGAATATGTATCAAACCATTCAACAATATATAAGAATTAGGCTGGTATGTTCATAGAGTCAAATATGTAATAATATATTTTATATATATTTACTCTAAAAACAGATCTGATGAATGCAAAAAAATGAGTCTTTTATAATTCTAGATAGATATTCAGAAATGATTACAACGATTCAAAAATTGAAACTAATTGCAAACTAAGCGCGATTGTGCCTGACCTAATAATTCTTGTAATTTCATTGGGCAAATCCATTACTAACTTAAACTAATTTAATTTTGATATAGAATAACAACTTATGTCCATTTACCTTTTTGCATTAAATATAGTAAATAATATGATACAGTCTAATGTTTCAAATTATTTTGATGATATTCTCAAAAACGATGAGTTACGCCTTCATCCTTCAGTACAAACACCGCTAGTACAAAACCCATCAAAATTATCAATATCCTAATTTCAAATGATATTATTTTGATATTCATAAAAAGCTAACTAATTGAAAAAAATAAAACACTATAGAATACTCTAAGACTTGGATATCCCAACATATTTAGTTTTTACTATTAATCAGACAATTTCTCAAAATCATTTTCCTGAATTAGGGGAAGAGGCCACATTTTACTATAACACAAAAGTGGAAATAAAAAAACTTATTGATTCATCTCTATAGATAAACCTAAACATTCCCATTTTTCCATTTATTCTCTTGACTGTACATTCTCTATTTATCTCCCCCTTGTATATAGTCTCTGCTTAATGCTTTTTATTTACTTTGGACTTCCAATTCTGATTGCTGGCAGCTGGAAGAACAAATCATCATTTTGAAGCTGTCTTTCCCTCTATCTGTTTTTATTCATGATTTTATCGGTTTTTATTTTGTTTGTTGGTGATGCACCTTATTCTTCTCTTTCATTTATAACCGGGTGGTGGTGGGAATAAAAAAGTATACACCATTATATTTTTAAAGTGTTGGTGTTCCGATAGTCAGTCAATAAGGCCACATAAAGAATTCAATAAAGCACATCGTGATAGTAATAGCGAATCTATTCAACAGAGCACACTTTCTGTGAGTATAGTGATTAAAACGCACATAAGATGGTCGTAAAGGCGCAGCTCGATATTGTTGTGATCTGAAGGAGAGTTCTGGCATTCACAATAACTGCACGGCTTTCATTTCTTCACATCAATTCTTATGATTATAAGCCCTCCTCTCCTTTCCAGCTCGTTGACCCTACAATTCTATGGAAATTTACAATACTAATGTACATTACTAATACTATAACGATGCTAATATCGATAAGTTTCTGTATATGGTATAGTTGGTTCTTTATTTATTACATGTAATAAATAAATATATTATACACTTTTATATGCATATAAAAGTTGATTGTCAATTTATACCCAACGTAGGTATATATCCAATTTGTTGTTAAGATAAATCCCTTCGTCTCTGGCCCAATTCGTTAAATGCAGTTCGATAATACCGTACGCGTACGAAGAATTATACACAGTTCGATGGTAATTTACGAATGTGTTGTATATTTATTTACTATAATAACTATAATAGCAACATGGTCGAACTATTAATCATCAGTTAATTCTGCTCAATGTCGAACTGTAGTATCGATGACAGTTGATATTAGAACGTGTTTGTATAAGTGTTTGTATATAGTAGTTCGAATTACCGTACTACCGAACTGTATCGAATGGGCCTTTGATACGATTCTACAATGTCTTCTTAATTCTATCTTCGTTCGATGGATTGATTAAAATGACGTACCTAAACACTCCTGAAACGTTTTAAAATGATTTTAATTTACACATTGCTTTCATCTTTTGTTGATATGTTGCGCCTTTACCTGGTTTACCTGGTGCCACTGAGTCGAGGACGACCCCTGGCAACCAGCATAGACAGAGAACGCCATCTCCTCCTGTCATGGGTAGTTTCTAGTTTCTTTCAAGTTGATCAGATTCATTTCGGTGGCTTGAGTTCGTCCATCCATCTGGCGCATGGTTTGCCACGGTATCTCGATCCGCTGGTCATTGCTAGCATCAGATCTCGTTCAAGGTTGTCTCCATTGGTCTCCAATGATATGGTCGAAGTACTAGTGAAGCATGGTGATTATAGCGCCCATGGAATACGAAGCAGCCTATATACACTTTGACAACATAGCATCATAAAGCATCCAATACGTAATGATGAGTATAAAGACGACTATAATAAATTGATATTTTATTAAGCACAGAAGTCAGCCGCCCCACATATTTTAATAAACACATTATTATTATTATTATATAGCTATCTTAGTCTTTGCTGTAGAACATAATCTGCAGGAGTTGTGAGGGATGAAGTGTGGAGGCGGCTTGCTGGAGGGATGAGGTTGTGCACCCTCCCAGCACAAACGTTTAGAAGCTGTTTCCTAACGTTAGCGTTTGAAAAAAGTTTTACAAACGTTTGCATGATATATAACGTTTGCTTTCAATTGTTTCTTTTAACAACGTAAATAGCTCGCTATGTGATATTACATCAGGTGTGCCTCAAGGCGCAGTTCTTTCTGCC
>JAYJLU010471055.1:0-12749 GCA_036873645.1 Minona dolichovesicula | reverse complement strand
TTCCCGAGTTCACCTCATATCCTTATGAAGATTGTGACTCAGCTCATTAAAATTATCCGTATCAAATTTCCTTTGGTGTTTTTCTGGATCCACATTGATGATATTATCATTATTGCCTCTGAGTATATTATTATGTCTGTTATTGACTATGTGATTCATGTGTTTGAACAAGCTGGGTTTATTATAAACAAACAAAAGTCTATTCTTAAACCCACTAACAATATTCTGTACTGTGGTCTCTATTATAACACTATCAAACAAACCATATCTATTCAAGAGCACCAGGCTAAGTGGCTGTATCTCATAGCTAGTAATCAAAATAATATTTCGGATGACTCTAACATCTGGAATGGGCGCCTGGCCTACGTGCTAAACCTGCCGCGTTTTCTGTTTAGATTAAAATCTTTTCGTTTGTTTAAAATTGCGATTTCAGCCAGCAGACCCTGGGGCCTTAACAAAGCTATCTTTGGCATTCTTCCTAATCTGCAAACTATTCATGTTGACGCCATCACTAATGCTATAGCGGGCTTCAATGTTTCTTCGGGTTTAAAATTATTTAATTTTGATATCCATGCTATGAACCTTTCCATTTTTCAAGCTGAAATGCTTGCTTTATTCTATGCTATATTCATGTATAAAGGTCCGTATAATTTTGCTACTGACAATATGGGTGTTCTGTTATCTGTGCTTAATCCTAGAGCTTCGGCTCCCTTTGTTGCTAAAATAATGCATTTTATGTTATTCAGGTATTCGTCCTGCCTCTCGTACGTACCATCGGCACTCAACCAGGCGGATGAAGGATCGCGTGACCTGGCCACCTCCCGCCCTGCGGGCAAGCTTCTCAGAGCTCTAGTGGGTGCGTCAGGATCACGTGACCTGGATTCTCATTGGCTGAGACCGATGTGCTACGTTGCGGGAAGGCAGGATTAGTATATAGGCTCTGTATATTTTATGTTCTGTATTGAAATTGTTTCTATTTTCTCTCCGAGAAAATATTCTTTGTATTTCTAAAATTGTTTGGTACCCTCCGGCGTGAGGACTGTAATAAACAAAAACAAATTTTTTATTAGTATATTACCTAAGCTCAAAAACAAATACATATTAGCTAGTAGTGATAATATTAAAAAAAACTGTGGCTACTTAATTAAATGTAACGTGTTGCCATCACTAAGTCATAGACAACAATTTACAAGAGAATTCTATCAACGCTAATATGAACATCTATATAGATGTTCCAACCCCAACAGCTCGAGTACACAAGCACTATTTGCAACACCAACACAACGAAAATACTCGTCAGAGATAACCAATCAATTAATCTCCGATTAAAGGCCTTAAATATTAATTACGCAACAATTCATCCATCCCAACAATGTGTGAACGAGAATATTACTTTTAACATTAACTATGTATATGTAATTGTGGCGACCTTATAAGTAAATAATTCCAATCACATTGCTCATGCCACATGACTACATATAGGCTATCAGCCGAAAATTTGTGAAATATAGCTTTTGATTTCAAATTTTATGTACGTTTATGCAATTCATGTTGTAAAGGAAAACAAATATTTTACTACATGATCTCTAGGGTTATAAAATTTGGTTATAGAGAGCTTAATCCTCAGATTTTTCTGACTATCAAATAGAATATACAGCTAAAGAAACGGTAAGCATAATCATACGAAACATTTTAGAATTGTTTTAAAACAACTCAGCAGAACATCAGGTAATATGTTAAAAAATGTTTTGTTAACAAGATAGAGATGGGAACAAGACTTTTAAATATTTTGCATACAGTAAAATAAACATACAATATTACAACACGTTGTACCGGAGGAATATACTGTAATAAGGATATTACTAATAAGGAATTTATTAAATACTGTAATCATGTCACATCCCAAGATAATACAATGGTGGATTGTAAAAATGCTTAATTCGTCATGACATGATATTAAGTGAGAAGTGAGTTTTACTGAATTAAATTTGTTAAGGTTAAAAGTACTTAAAAAGACCTGGAGCAACACTCCTGAATATATTGGACAGACAGACAACCGAATAACAAGTACATACACATTCAACTTCTAAAAACGAGGATAGATTCGGAAATAGATTCCCCACAAATTGGACAGTTAACATTGGAGCTCTCTCTCCGCCAACAAGACGCACATCTTGCAATGTGCCCACAGGGTAAACCAATCACGTCAGCTTTAGTAGATTCGCATATTCGACATAAACTTTTGACAATCATTGAAGAATTCTCTTTTTTAAATCTTTCTAACTCTTCTTGAGATCTGGTTCGACTCAACTGCATAGCATTAGAATTACTAGCCACGGCTGCTACTTGATTGCTGAACACGGAGGCTGTTGTAGCCATAGATGATGTTGAAGGAGTAAACATGGTGGAGAAAGAATTTCTTGAATTTATGCATGACACCAATTGATCGTAAATACCGGACATTTGCTGTTGTTCTTCATTATCGAGATTTAATTGAAGTTCAATGAGTTCAGAAATAAAATCTTTCGACTCAATATTCGCCTAGAAAGTAATAAAATATAAAATTTATTTACATAAGGCCAAATAAGTAGATAAATACTGTGAATCACTACAATAAAATCGATTCGCAAAAATTTACACATACATAGTTCCGACTCTCGATGCTGCAGATATTTCTATATCGATTTTCAGATACCAAGTGACAGAAAATCCTATCTCCACCATTATAAATTGGCAAAGTTCAAATTATCATAATGGACGAAACACCAGGGCCGATTTTAGCAATTATTTTACCAAATTAAAGTATGAAAAGGCACTTCTTAATGATATAAAATATTATAGATGAATTATATAGCAATAATTGGTTTCATGCATAATAAAATAGCCTTTATATTTTCTAACAATAAAATTGATTATTGTATAATTTGTTCAATCAAATTTATCACGCAAGGGAAAATAATTTTGCTATATTCATTATCATATTTTATATCAATAAAAAGTGCCCTTTATACTTGGTATATGTAGTTGGTAAAAGAATGATCAAATTCGGCCATTGTTTTTCGTCGCTATGATAATTTGAACTTTGCCAATTTATAATGGTGGAGATAGGATTTTGTGTCACTTGGTATGTAAAAATCGATTTACAAATATCTACTATCGAGAGTAAGAACTCTATTTGCATGCTTACTCTATAATTGCAGGCAATTGATGTTGGAGTTTATTTGTTTTTCTGTATTAACATTCTACGTTTTTTTAACAGTAGATTGGTAATGGCAAAATATTTTGGCAATCTTGTTCTCTACGTGCCTGCTGAATCCAGTCATCGTTAACTCATTTGATAAAATTTTAAGCCAATCAAAATGCGTTATTTTCCCATCATGAAATTCTTACGAGTAGATAAAGTGGTAAATTAATATTGCGTTTGCTAATCTAGAAAAGTAATTAAAACTACGACATCAATAATGGCAAGGTCATGATTTCTGTTGTCCCGATGTCTTTAAAGTTAAGCTTAACATTATCAATGTGGAAATAGCGGAGTATCGGTGCGGCGAAAAAAAATGCTTTCAACCAATTTTGCCAAAATGGAATCGCCAGTGGTTAAAATTTAAATAGAGAAATGGAGATTGAAGCTGTTTTATTATTTCAACACGAAGATCTGCATAAATTGTGACACTTGGCAATTTTCATGTTAATTTCATTAAATTACAAACTACAACTGAAAGAACCAACGTTACGTTTCGGCCAATTTGTTGAGTCAAATCACTGCATTTTTGGATACTCAATGTGAAATCATTATCAAGTAAAAATAAACAGTTTCGCTCTCAAAAATGGGAAACTTAATCAGGGTAGCGAGTTTCTCACATTGGCATTGGCAAAGAGAAGAAAATTGCATATGAACTGCACGGAGAAAGTTTTGAACACTCTTACTCACAGTCTAATAGAAATAAGGTGAGTTTCAAAATTGTGAGATTTTCCGACTAGCTCTATATAGCCAAATGTTAAATCTAGATTGCATTTAATATGTATTAGGAATAAGCATTGCTGGTAACACCATGTCCTCAAAGCTTTTTAAAATATATTATAGCATTTCAACAAAAAAGGTAGCATTCTTAAGGTATCTTTCTCTGAAGTATATACATATCTACGTATTACAAACAATTTTAATGAAAAATCGAAATAAACAAAATATTTAATAAAAAACAAAAATATTTAAGCTTTTGTATCTATCCATACCTTACCCAATAGAAATAAACAAATTATAATAAAAGCAAGAAAGCACTAAGAACTTATAAATTCTTGCTTTTAATATTTTCATCGTGTAGCTTAGTCACTGTGAGTTTCACCGGGAACTGAATATCCTAAACTGAATTCGTTTTGTAAATTTCATTAAAAATAGAATATTATAATTTTTGTATCAGAATAAAAATACAATGGAAAACTCACCATAGTGAAATCATGAAGAAACAATTTCTTTGCCAGCAGGTGTACAATGCTATCCTTATTATGACCAAGCTGCACCGCAATAAAAAATGGTTTGTAATCATTTTTACAGAAATTATGCAGGTATTCTATCCTGGTTTTGGCTTCATGGTACATCCCAGAGATTTCACTATCAGAATGTTTCAATAAACCGTTGTTCAGCATCACTTTAACAACATGCTTACAGCTAGGTGAAAATCTTCTGTGCTCGTCTAAAGGTGAGTCCGTTATTGTCCATTCCGCTAGAGTATGGCCACAAAAATAACACTGTGTGGCATCTTGAAAATGTTTATAGAAAAAACCAGAGATGGCTAACTCTTCAGGAGATGGCTTGATGTGAGGATAAGAACTATTTAAAAATGTTTGATATCTTTTTTCATAGCTGAAGAATTCGGGATACATCGATTTAAATGAAGTATTGAAGAATAAATATAAATTGAGAAAATGATTAGTGTTGTGAAGATTTTCTTGGTGAATAGTTAGTCCAGTTGCATCGGGCTCATCATTACCCAATGAATGTGGTAAATAGGAGTTCATTGATTAAAGTCTCAGAAGAGAGAAGTATTTGTGAATTTGCAATCACCATGTGTTGACCACTGGTCTGACGTATGGTGTAACTGGATCACTAACGATGTGATCACACAATCACGTGAGCACGTGTTTTCAGGGGCACTGAAAATAGAACAAATCCAAGTATATAAACACTGCATTAACTGAGTAACAAGTAAGACACATCACTTCTCTAGTTTTATAAAGGTTAAATAGTTTTTGGTTATTTGATGCATGTGAGCAGAATTTTATAAAATCATAATAGTCTATTCTTAGACCGAATGTCATACTATTTAAAAGTTAGACAAATTTTGAAAATGTACCAGTCCACCTGTCCTAGTAATGTCCCCCTTTTACTTTCAAAAACCAACTGAGGCATTTGCCTTACAAATAGAAAACAATATTTCAACAAATTCTTAATGAACTCGCTCCTCTGTGCCAATTACAATTTGTCAAGGGAAAAATAATGTGTTATCAGAAGAAGAGCTATCATCTCTAAATGTAAAATGCGGAAACTCGAGCATTTATGGAAACCAACGGGACTGGATGCTGTTGTAAGATCTGAATACCATTCAGCTTGCAGCTGCACTAATAAACGTGCCCAGGAAAGTTTTTGACTAACCAAGTACATAATTTAAGCACAATCCTAGTAAACTGTGAGCAACTGTATAAAATCTTTTCAGTAATTAATAATGAACTTCTTCAGAGATAAAATAAAAAAGAGAACATATTGATTGTACCGGCACACAAAACCAGCCCCACCTTATTCCATAATGTTGATCCAAATCAAATATTTATATCAAATTATGTTGACTAAGTTTCCAATAAATTTCTTCACCACTTGATAATATACATGCAACAGTGTATGTCCACTATTGCACCTCTAATAATTCATTTCATCAACCTCTCTTTCTCAGACGATTCCCAATGAAATTCAAATTAGCACAAGTACTCCTTTGTTGAAAAAGGGTGCAGACAGGCAAGATCCATGAACTTAAGCATGTAATACCAAATTTGAATACTATTTCAAAATGAATATGCCATGTCTGCTCCTTGCTAGTCTTCTTCCTTACATTAACTCCACAGGTAAAACCACTGTAATCAGCTTATTTAAAAAAAACTGAAGCACAGAAACTTCACTACTAAAAACAGATGATCTGCATAAATTTCTAGATTCGACTACTTGATCGCTTTTGACATTGTCAAGGTGTCCTTATTAGGATGGCATTAACAATATTATTAGGATGAAGTACTTTCATTATTGGTATAAACACATCTTTTAGATCACAAAACTAAAATTATGTCAGTAGTCACAGGCCTTGATGTTAGGACCAGACCCGTGACCTTGTACAGAATCACTGTAAAATAAAATATGGATATAGTTAGCTCACTCTTAGTGTTACTTTGTTAGATCAGAAAAGCTAAAATTAAGGTCCTAGGGTGTTGAGACCAAACCCATGACCAAACCCATGACCTTGGACAGAATCACTTAGTAACAATATCACTATGATGCAGTAAGCTCATTCTTAGTGTAAACACATTGATTTTTTAGATCAGAAAAGTTAAAAATGCCTGGCATTCTTTAATAGCTAAAGGAAATTGGTAGTCATGTAGCAGGAAGAAATGTTCCATTTACAAAGAAATTGAAGAACATTGGAGTAATAAACAGCAACAATACTTAATCACCAACTTACCCTTTTAGTACATGTTGCTAACACTATCTTGTGTATATCAGTTCAAAACTAGACTATTGTAACTACAATACTTACTATACAATAACATCTACTAACGTGGTTGGTTTATACCTATATTCTTATAGGATTAGAAGTGTCATTCATGTTTAATCAATTCATATGTTTAAAAAGATAATAATTATTTTGTTTTCTAAATACAGTATTCCTGTTTAAAACATTGTTTTTATTTTATTTTATTTTTAAATTATCTGTTATAATTTGTTTTTATTTAAATTAATGTGAGTAAGTTCATTTTACCTTATGTGCAAGTTGACCCTAATTCAAAAACTAATCTAATTAGTCATAATATAAAAAAATTATTAACTTATTACTTTCCAATAAGAAGTTAGATAATCTCAAGTCAATTTTGGCCTATTGTTGAAAAGTATAAATAAATAAATGGTTTATTGAGCAAAATTGCAGCTGGAAAGCTGAAAAGCATTGGTGAAGCTACAAATACATAATGAAATAGGTTAGTGAATGCAATGAAGAGTACAGGTACTCTGACAACATGTAAAATGTATAAATAAAGTAGTATAAAAAAAACGGACAGTACAAAATTAGATAAAGAAAGAGGTTATGTGTGTTCATAGGTCTGTAAACTGTGTATAATATATGAGTTCTCGAACATGTTAGTCCTGCGGATTCTGTTGAATGCTATCGGATTCCTGAGGGATCTGTTGAGATCTCTGCGCTGTGGGATAATATATGGTGTTGAAGGTTAGCTTTGATTGAAGGCCAGATTTTTACAGATGAGTGATCGGCGATCATCGAGACTCTTCAGGCCTGAGCTTTGGAGAGCTTCTCTGTAAGACTCGTTAGGGTAGATAACTTTCCGAGCCAGGCGTTGGATCCTTTCGATTTTTTCGGACGAATGGTGGTTGAGTGAGAAATGCCATACTGGGCAAGCATACTCAAGAAGGGAACAGATAGAGGAACACCACATGAAGAGGATGTCTTTGTTGTGGCCCCCCGTAGAAGGTAGAGGTACTTTGCTGCCTTCGTACAAATTTCTTTGACGTGAACGTCCCACTTAAGGTTGTCGCTTATTGTGACTACTAGGCATTTAACATATTTGACGGGCAATATTGGGTTGTTAGAAATGTAAATCTGATTCACAGTGGGCATTAGTTTTGATTAGAAGATGCGGAGTGTCATTTGAGTGTCGTTTAAGCGTCATTTTGTTGGATTATGAGAACTATAGAACTTCGTCAGTGAGTTTTTGGGTGATATCGGTCTCTGGTTGGGTGGAGGTTGTGTCATCAACAAATTTCCAGTGTTCTGGGTGGTGTTTGAGAAGTTCATTTATGAAAAGGATGAAAAGCCACGGTCCACTTTTGGTTCCTTGGGGAACACCAGAGAGGACTTCGATCCAGTTAGAGTATGTGCCTTCCAGACGTACTCTCTGCCGCCTATCTGAGAGAAAGCTTATGTACCAATTGATTGTGGAGAGATTGATGTTGAATTGGAACATTCTTTCAATCAATATTTTGTGATCGGCTCTTTTGTAGTCAAAAAATACCACTCGGTGGGTTAAATTGTCTTTTTCCTTGGAGTGATTGATCGGATTTTTATAATTTAGGGTCTGACCACCTGGACTTTAGAGAGCTATAACTTTTGAATAAAATAAGTTAGAACACTTAAATATTTCAGATTTGGTGTATTTGATATATTTGGCATAAACAAATTTGTGAATTTAAAAAACCTAAGAGTATGACCCGCAAAGTCATACCTAAATTTGTTGAATTATAATGAAATGATCCTAATCTAAGAATCTGCAGAGTTCCCATGCTTTTCACTGGGTAAAATTCCATGACTTTCCATGACCGTTTATAGACTTTTTCCACAACTTTCCATGACAAAAAACATTATGAATTGACCACTCAAAATTAAAATACCGTCAACCAGGGTTACTTGGATCACTTTTTGATGTTTTTGTTAAATATTTTGGTGTTCAGACTTCTCACTGATTTTTTTATTGTTCCTAATTATAGATATACATCCTGTCTATCGAATACTAATGCTGCTTACTTGTTTGGAAATGAGCAGATTAGTTTTTTTTATATCAAAGAGGTGGCCCAAGTAGCCCCGTTGTGAGATAACTTGGACTAGACATAGAAAAATACTTGTGGTTGCAAATTGTATCGCTTTTGGGGTTACTTGGGCCACTGTTTAAGTTTTAAAAAATGTATTTACACATAATAGTGTTTTTACAAAATTAATACATTTACATACAATTTCCTATAATAAATGCATATATCGGTACTGGTAATTTCGGAAAAAACATATATATATATTGTAATAGTATATTGTAATGTAGCATAACATAATACCAGATAGGTACAAATGAACAACAGTTAATAGAACCAGCTACAGAATATCATCAGGTAGGTACCTAAGTGCAAAGCATAGTCTTAATTGTCAAAATAACACTGATGGACATCAATCACCAACTCTTCTCGTCGACCAAGTTTTAGCTCTTGCAAAACTTTGACAATTCCATTGAATAATTCTGTGTCACTGCCCTTCTGCTTTGGCCAAATGAATATCTGCTCACTGACATGCTTCACGAAACTCACAGTGTAGCCCTCTGGATTCTGTTCTTCAACTAGTCCAATGAAATGTTTTGCTTGCTTTCCAATTGTGTAGTTGACCATTACCCATGAACCAACTTTAGCCACCTTGTATGGAGTCCTATTTCTATAAACCTCATTTTCTTTTTGGCTTTCATCTGAATCAGAGTTGGTGCTTTCTGTATCTTTATCATCTTCTTGACTTTCATCTGAATCAGAGCTTTTCAAGAATCAAATTTTAGAAGGGGTGGCCCAAGTTACCCCATTAAACCCAGTTGTTGCATAAAAATGCATATTGAACATATTTTCATTTAGTAAGTCAGAAACAAATACCACATTTTGTTAAGCTCATTTTTGTCAACAACTAAGGACCAAGTAAGAACTATTTATTGCTGTCATTTTTCATACCAGACCTCTTTTTTCAGGTAATTCAAAAATCGTAAATATTGCACATTCAGGTAATGTAATAAAATTTGTGGGTAAGATATGTAAACATATATATTTTTATTATATTTCAATAGTACAATATATATGCTACCATAAGAAACCAAGAAAATCATATAAAATTGCTATATTATAGACTATAATATAGCAATTTTATATGTTATATCTACTATAATAGTAGATATAACAATTTTTTTTTAAAAGTCGCCCTGGCCCAAGTAACCCCGGTTGACGGTAATTGATAATTGGGACATTTTCAATCCCCCCAGCATGATGAATAGCATCTAGTAATACATGTCTTACAACAAGTGACAATGACTGCTGATTATCAAAAATGGTTTCTTTATTTGTAGAAAATTGTTTTACCATTGCTTGCCCATGAGATAGGATTAAAAGATTTTTTATAATTGTCCACAATTTCTCATATTGGCTTTGGTTTTTTGCAAAGAGCTATAAATCTCATCAGATTTATTTGAAAATTTGGAAGAATGATACTTTATTATATGAAACAAAAATCATTGTATTGCCTAGTAACTAACTCAGCACTCTCATATCAAAACGGCCAGCATTACACAAAGTTGTAACAATTCTCAAAAGCAATTTTGCACAAATCTGGTTGATCTAGAATCTTCCGAGGACTTAAGCATGAAGTCTCTGACCAATGGATAGTTTATTGTTGACTTAGCCAATAGTTTTTTAACAACAGCCTGGAGAAATGATTGACATTGATTTTTTAAATGAAACTGATCAAGATCTAAAATTTTGGAATTCTTTTTAGGATTTTCTAAAGTAATCTTGGTTACTAAACCCACATCAATTGCAGAAGGACTTAGAGATTTTCTTTTTTAGCAATATTGATGCTGTTTAGATTGGTGGGGTGTAAAATATCAGTTAGCAACTCAGGTTTCATAAACCTGTCTAGTAGGTCTCGAATTAGTTTAAACAAGTCATCAGCCATGAATGGTAACATTGGTTTTTCACTTTGGTATTCTTCTAAGAAAGGTTCAACCTGCCAAGCAATAGAAATAAAAAATTGTGCTTTTGGTATAAACAAAGGACTCCTTGTGATATTTTTGATAGTCTCAAAAGATTTCAATTTTGGTTCTTTGGTCAAAGAATCAACATACACCTTTAAAAATGGGAGGATTTCTAGGTCTTTAACAACAACATAAAGATTTTCCAACCATCGATGACTACAATATTTGGGTGGTAAATCTGCACAACCTTTGATATATCTGAAGTCTTCAGTACGGGATGGTGTCCTTAAAAAAATAATACAAATGGTTGAGGATTTCTACAAAATTCCAATCAGTAGCTTCAATACCAGCTCAAAATGCATTGTGTAAAACATATAAGCCACATGATCCAGTTTGAAGTAATTCCTTTCCAGGATGACACTGATTATCTCTTAATTTAGAAGTTTGTTAAGCTTCCAATTAATGACTGTGCCATCAAAAGACAGTTGAATCAATTGTTAGGTACCTAATTTTGTAATTAAGGGATACAAAATTTTAAGCATATCATTTGCAGTTGTGTGGAACATAAAAGCTGAGTGATAAAAATATATTTGAACTTTGTTCAATTTTGTGTCCCATATTTGTATATGATTATCATACTGTTTCTTTTTTGACTTTTTGATTTAGGCTTTCATCAAAGAGAAGTAAATATACTTGGGAGTTTCTTATCTTTTCAAGAAATTGATCTGAAAAGTATGGTGCCAAACCATGAATGGCAAGATATGCTGTTTTAGTTTCTCCACACCGAAATTGTTTTGCAATAGTGTTGCCTGGGAACATCAAATGGAAATATGTTTTACAGACACATCTGTTGCTATTAACCCATTAAAGGCTATGTCCTGAATTCAGGACACTTTAGTTTTTGAATTTTTTGAACACATGGTAGGTTTCTAAATTTATCCAATAAAGTCATTTTGAATGACCTTTTCATGTAATAATATTTATGACTTTTGTTTGTTTAAATCACTCATTAATTTGTGATTAGTAGGTGTAAAGATTGAAATTTTTGTAAAAACTATGGTTTCAGAAAAAAGAAGTTAAAGGTAAGCTTATTTTTATATATGGTCTTAATCATTATAATAATTTCGAATAACAATAGGATATTTATCATTTCAGAACTATGTATTTCGATTCATTCAGATTTTGAGTAAAAAAATACTTTTTATGTGTGTCCCTTTAACAGGACGTAGCAGTGAACGGGGGTTTCCAATGAATGTTATAAAGTATTTTAGATTGATGAATGTGGATGAAGCTTTTACTTATTTAGAGCAATTGATTAGTGAGGATGAAGATATTAATTCAGCTGATGTGTTTATTCAACCACCAAATGTTGCTGTTGATGATAATGGTGAGGATTCAGCAGAAGAAGATGGTCCATAATGTAGCTTTACTAATTCATGCAGGAATGAGTTATTGGCTGAGTGTTCTGTGAAGGTAATTATTTATTTTCAATAGTTTTAATAAATTGTTTTTTAAAAGCTGTAAATTGTTTTATTTAAAATTTATGTATAAAATAAAATAAATTAATATATCTCAGGTGGTTAAATAAATATTATACAAATAAACTTGACATTACTACTTAGTACGCTAAAACCAGGAAAATTCTCTAAAGTTAACCAAAAATAGCATAAAATTCATCCTAGCACATTGAAAATTACTTCCTGAGAGTACTTTGTCTAGATAGACTAGGATGTTAAAAATCCTAGTCTAATAAACTTAGTAAATAAATTTTGACATTTCAAACTTGACGACAACCGATGAACTGTTGCAAATTGATTTTGTAAGCGTAAGGTTATGCGGTTAACTAATGGTCAAGCTTAACTTAACTCAAGCCCCAACATTTCTATTCAAATACAGGAACTAAATGCAACACAGTCTGATATATTGATACATTGTATAGTATAGGTCTATAACATGAAGCAACACAATGATATGTGTTATCTCTGTGCATTTTC
>JAYJLU010468833.1:0-12772 GCA_036873645.1 Minona dolichovesicula | reverse complement strand
TCTCATATGTCGTACAACGTCGCTTAATCTTGACGACGCGTAAGCGCAAAACGTACAATTCTTATTCTTATTAATTTCCATAATTCTACAATAATAAAGTGTCAAAATCGTAAATTATACTAATCGTAACAAAATAATGGTGTTATATGACGTACTATTGTTTATTATGTAGAGACAAATTCATTAATTCCATTCATACATAGAATAAAAATGTAATCATTTATAATAATGACTCATTATAATATCACATGAAGGATGATAGTGTATTCAAATAGAAAATACAAAAATATATTTACATCATCCCGTAAGGCGCTATTAGTTTATCAATTTAAGTCATGAAACGAATTGTAAATTTTGTCAATATGACAATTTGAAATTCATTTATTCATAATTACTGAAAAATAGAATTTTATGTCATTTGGTATGGAAGAAATATCGATACAACCTAATATATAAATCTATGTATGTATATTGAGAGAGAGAAAGAGAGAGAGAGAGAAAGATATCATATAGAGTGAGAATACAGATTATATCATCAAACCATAGAGAAGATATCACATTATATTGTATAATTTGTAATGTAAAATTTTATTCAGTGTACAATTAATTGAAACCATAAAGTTATATATATAGAGAGAGAGTTCTTACGCTCTATACTATTAGATATTTAGATATCAATATTTTATCTATACCAACCGACAGAAAATACTATCTCCACCGCATTATATACTGATGAAGTTCAAATTATCATAGCGACTATTAAACTCAATGTTTGAATTTAAAAATAATTCGTTTACTGAAGTATACAGTATAAATGGAACGCTTTTTGAATGATATAAAATTTAAAACAATTAATTTATGTGACACCTATTTAGGTATCTTGATAGAACAATAACTACTTTATCTTATGGAAGAAATAAGTAAATAAATATTGTCGATAGACTTCATTATGAATTTTATATCATTAAAGAGTGATCCTTTTATACTCTTTTATACTCAATAAAAGAATTATTAAAATCAGACATTCTTTGCATTTGGTCGCTATGACAATTTGAACTTCACCAATTTATAATGCGTGGTGGAAATAGGGATTTTGTGAGGCTTGGTAAAAACTAATCTTTATCAAATATTTATAAGAAAGAGCTGTGTCTCTTTTTCTGATATGGTATGCATATTGTATTCGTATATAGGTGGTATGATGTACCTAATAGTATGTGTCTATAACAATCAATACTAAATGCAAGATTTAACTCTGCTCATACGGGCAATAGGTAGGTAGGTAGGTATTAAGTGTGAGCGCGTGATAAAGCGGAAGAGATGTGTAGAGAGAGAGCATGAGAGAGAGTGAGAGAGACGCATTCATACAATGCAATAGGTGTGTAGGTAGGTAAATTTCTTGTCCAATATAGTATTTTATTAGTTATTTTAGTGAAAAAATACAATTCAAATACACTAAAATGTACAATTAAAGAAATGTAATTGTGTAAAATATGTAAGGTAAAGTTAGATTAAGCACAGTTCTGACATTCATCAATGGCAAAGCAAGATTCACATGACCAATGGAAACATGTGGTGCACTGTAGCCAGTCCTCATTAGCTTCGGCATACAGTGCACCACATACACAGCAGACAGCATCGCTTTGGTCTTGTGTAGCTTGTGCAGCGATGGCTGCTGCTTTAGAGGTTGATGGTTTAGCTGGGTCAAAATTGAATGCGATCGGTTTGTAAATTTTAGATCTGGTGTTAGTTTCACCCATAAAAATTAAAAATTGTATGGAATTACATCATATTTTGGAGATTTAGTTACCTACCTAATATACCTACCTCTGGGAAGTCTCGGTAACCTTCGTTTTTGATGAGACAGGAGATTTCCTTTTCATATCGCAACTAAATAATATAAAATATTGAAATAAAAGAAAGTGTTAGATTTGGAATTTATGAAACAAGAAATTAATTCATCTTACCTTTTCTTTTCTCTTAGTTCCTTTCTGGTTGTCTTCATAATTTTTGCAGCTGTTCTATTTTTTAACATTTGACTATATTCAGGAGACGTACAGAGAGCTGTGTGTTGCTTTGGTTGTCTTCTTGGGAGATGCTAGGACTGTTTCTATTGCGCTTTGTTCTACCCTGTGTTCTCTTGGTGGTAGAGTTTCTTGATTCTCATCATTTGTTTGGAAAGTTTTGCATTTAGAGTATTCATTTTCTTTTATGGTGTTCTCTAAAGGAAACAATCCACAGTGACGGAAGCTATCTACAATGAGACCTCGTCTTGCTGTAATTTCACTCCAAACTTTGACAAATGGATGATAAAAGCCTTCTCACCCCATTTTAGGTTTAAAAACATAATAATATATAGCTAAAATTGACTGGGGTGAGAAGGTCAAGGGATGTCCGTCTCACCCCAGGTACAATATCATATATTTTGCTTTAAAATTACTGAATAGTGGTCAGGAAATGTTGTTAGACAATCAAATATATATATATTCTATACTATCTATTGTATCAAACAAAATAGTTATAGAAATTTTGGCTTACTTTTCAAAAATCCAATAGTATTTTGAAATCACGAGACAAATTTAAATAACGCGGTCAATAATTTAATCAAAAATAACTAGGATAAATAAATTTAAACAAAATAATTTTATATTCTAATTTCTATGGAAATACAGCCACACAACAGTTTAAATTTAAATTATTTCAAGATATTTTACTAGAACACAATTATTAAGTTTATAATCATTTCTAAAAATGATGATGTCATTTAAACACAGGCATGTCCGTCTCACCCAGGTGTCCGTCTCGCCCCAGTTTACCCTAATTAACATCCAAACTATTCCACTCTTCTTGTACTCTAAAAATGAGTTGCTCTCTTGTTATTGGTCGAGATTCCCGAAATACAGAATCTTAGAAAACATTCCATATAATATGCTCTCTGACATTTAAGTCAGAGGAATTTCTCTCCTAAAATAAATATCTAAATCTATCTATTAACATTATGGTTTGTTTATATGTAAGCTATTTTAATACTACTATAACTAAATTTCAATTAAGGTAACTATATTAAGAGTTATTTCCGCTTAAGTAGTAGATCTATAAAGCTAAAGTAAAAACAATGAATCTATAATTATATTATTCTAGTATTTTCGAATTTCCCTATTAACATTATGGTTCATGGGTATGCTATTTTCTTCACTGAATCCTACTTGTAATTTATTAAGTTTGTATTAGGGCGACATGATTAGTGATGTCTAATAGATGCAATACTGCCAATCACATAGTTAAAATTACCATGTTCAAAATAATATCCTGAACAATTTTTAAAATAATTAGTCATTACAGTAATGCTTCTAATGAACAATACTAGTTCTATAATAAAACCTGAAGATTATTTTATTTTAACTATGGAAATCCACCATCCGCCAAATCAACAGATTAGAGGAATGTTTTTACATGAGCCTCTACTACATCCCAGCTAGCTTTAGTATAGTGCACATTACTGGGTGTAATGTAGACTGCATGTGAAAGTATTGGATGTCTAATAATTTAGTAAGTTAAGTTATGGGGCGACTTAGACTGCACCAAATTATTAAAGGAATCCACCCTATCTCTATCACCAGCTATACACAACTGTTGAAATGGAGCTTCTAAAAAGAAAAAAGGGGCACCAAAGGATACTCTTGGTGAAGAAGACCTAAAAGTCGCCCTAACTCCTTCTCAGCAGCCAGTATGTCAAACCCTCTGCTGTAGTTTAAATCGACAGAAAGGATTAACTGAGACTTTTGTAGCGAACTGAGTCAAAATGGCTAAAAATGGTGGCTAGGGTTGCACCACCCTCCTCATGAACACGCAACCAGGATCGAGTCCTTGAATTTCTAGCCACATTCGAATCACCCACCCATGCTACTGGTGCCTCTCGGAGGTTATCGAAATCATTTATAATTAAATTATGAATATTGCACTCCTTCCTAGCCAGTAGGTACTCTCTCTTAATTCTTAACTCTCTCCAATTGGTTGAGGATCTCCCATTATTCTAAATTAGATTCAAACAGAAGTGAACTTATCATTAATTAACAATAATTATGAATGAATTAATAGAATAATCAATCTCATTAAAAAATTGTACTTTTTAATAATAATACTTACGCAGCATGCAATAATATCATTCTGTCACCATTTGAGATATTGAAATGCTGAGTTGAAGTGGAATAATTTCACATTTATGGCTTCTTCAGTAGTGAGAACATTTATTTATGTCCATGTCAATCATATTTAATTAAATGTTATCATCCTTAAATTCACTAAATTGATTGGAATTCATAGAATCATTCAGTAGTTTTTCATACAATTATTGTACAGTAGTAGATCTGATACCTTGAACATTGAATTTGGATCATCTATGAAAAAATCAATGCGGCACGTCTCATAACCTTGTGTCGGTATACTTCTTACCAATATATTTCAATAGACGTACTTTTAATGCATGTACATAAAAAACTGTCAGAAGCGTAAATTGTATTCGTCATTGAAGCGCCGAAGATATAGTTAGATTATTAGTTAAGTTTATGAAATTTACAAAATGGATTTTATTAAATTAAATACCTTTAGTCTGTTTTATACGATACGTCTGGAAGAGAAATAATACATAAAGCCATTAGCGGCTGGAGAACTATGTTTAATTACGTGTTTATAGGTTAATTAAATATCTAAAGAGCATTTTAATCTAATAGGCATTTCAGACATTACAATTAAAAATAAAGTATTTACGCATTGTAGTTTTATCTAGATCGCAACTGAGAGTGAAATGATAACGCGAAAATTAAATACAGTGTAAGCAGACTTATATCACGATAATGTGTATATATGCGCCGCTTAATTCACATTAATATTGATTGATAAAGCATTTTATCAAATAGGTCGATAACCTGTACTGTAGCTTGTTAATGGTTCAATTTCTCCATCTTTATAAATTTATAATAAAATGTATTTATATTAATATTAAAATACATTAATTCGTCTGAAATTTAATGATTATTTTTACTCCAATTTATTATAGTAAAAACGTTCAGGTTAATATGATATATATTTCGCAATAATGATATATTTCGCAATATAAATATTAAAATGACATAAAATTACCATATGTTAAACCGATTGCTCGATCCAACCTTTGTTGAATATTGGAATTGGATATTGCACAGACAAGGAGGTCATCATGCACGTGAACATTACCATCATTATCGAAGACAATAGAGGAGACTAAAAATTGATTTAAAAAATTGTTTTCAACTAGGTACCTATTTTATTTGCATAGTATATGTATGTATGTTAGGATTCAATCTAGTTCATAAATAATAACTATAATTTTATGACTAAAATGGTTAATGTTTACCATAATAAACTACCTAATTATAACTTGAATGAATAAATATTTAATTACATTATTTGTATCTTTTCGGTTTTATAATGACTATTAAAGGATGGAATGTAACAAAGCCTAGTCTCATCAAATTTTCTTTGATGAAATAAAAATAATCTTTTTATATAGGACCATTCATGCCCAGACAATTTCAGTAATATTCCGATTAAAGAATTGGTAATAGTGGATACATTTTCTACAAAATTGTAAGTATCTCAATTTGGTTGACCAAATGAGTTTTACATTGTCCAGAATTTTTCTTGTTAATGGATATTTGGGAATGTCCTAACATTTAGTGAGACCATTTTTTTTTAATTTGCAATTTCCCGAAATTCATTATTTTGCGTTGTAATTTAATATTATTGATTTATGCCGCTAAATTGTCTTCAATCCAATTTAAGAAATTTTCTATTTCATCAAATAGACTCTCTTCCCATTTTACTTGCGACAGAGATGTGTCGTTTTTGATGAAATCTTCATTTTTCAAATCTTATCGTGAGTTAAATTAATAGTAAATAAGTCTAATCTCCGTTGGAATTCAGTACCGTATTTACTGTATTAAGCGCCCATGGGCGCTTATTTATAATTCGCATGCTGACCATGGGCGCGCTTATTAAAGGCTGGGCGCTTATTTAACTCTTGCATCTTGGCATGGGCGCTTATAAAATCTGCATTTACCGTATGGGACCGTATCTCTATTGTCACCCCCGACGATCTTTTCAATAAATTTAAATCTCTAAAAAATACCTATTTATGAGACATAATATATAGGTAATGAGAATTTTAATTAAGGTAGATAATGGGTAGATATGTATAATACAAAAGAGAGGACACATAGTCAAAAACACACTAGATTAAAAATTACCGTATTTACCGTAATACGTCATCACACACCAAACTTATACATTCAGTAACACTAATATACTATCTATCCCCCATTTAACTACAAAATATTTTCAAATCCTCCATCTTGGATCTATTCCTATCCCAGAATGAAATAATGAAAAATAAAAATTATTACGATAAATTGCAAAATACGATTCCTCAAAAATATATTTCTGTAACTGAGGATAACTGAAGAAATTTTACAGCCCTATAAAATTGCCAACTTATTCATTGCAGAACAATTTAGTGCAACCGCATTGTTAAAAAATGAAGCATAACAAATCTGCAACGTGTAAATTGACTATTAAACTGCATTAAACTTAGCTAGCCTTAACTCAGGGTGGACAATAAGTTTCTGACCCACTTATAATTCATTAAAAAATTTAACTTTTACTGGTATTAATTAAAATATATTTACAATTTTACCAAACATAGTTCGTAGGACAATTAATAGAACTTACATGTTAATGAACAAATGAATAAGTATAGCGCAGTTAATATTTTGTTTTTCCCCTCAAGACGAAGACATTCTTTCAGCCTTGTTGGAAAATTTTCAACAACAAGTGATTTCAGGTAACTAACATCCAAACTATTCCACTCTTCTACATAAATGAAGAACATAAATAATTTAAGCGTAAATAATTTTTATTTCATAACAATAATACGTAATTCATAAATTATGTAAATTTATTTTTTTGTGAACTATACGTAAAAAATAATATCAGTATAATATAATAATAGGGATAACCAAAAAAGTATACATTATAATAATTGCAGACCTCATTTATGTATCGCAATATGGGTCTGAGTGACTCTTTCAAATGTTCTAGCAATTGACATTTTGATAATGCAGACGGTACTACGTGCTTAATTTCAAAATGAAATAACGTTCCATGAAATTGACCAATAATTACTTCAGCAACTCTCGGTGTTGTTGGTCGTATCGTCTCAAATATATCGTCACCAATTGACGCATGATGAATTGTACCAAATAATCATAATAACAAAAATAATACGAATTAATTATAAGATGTCAAATTACGTACATATGTATTATGTAATACTAATTGAGTTGTTTTTATATATACGGATAAATATATGTTATTACGTATCAATAAAATGGTAATTGTTTCAGTATAATGAACAACATCATAATTTCATTAATACCATTCGATCGATTATTAATTATATTTATATTATATTGAATTGTAAGTATGCACATTATAATAAATACATATTAGTATTGGATTATAATAATATTTCAAATTCGGTCATAGTAATACAGTATAATTCGTTTATAACGAAATCCTCGCTTAATACGAACAAATTAAAACGTCTATTCAATTTTCATATTGAAATGCATTATATAGACTTCTTTAATACAAGCATGGATATAACGAGCACTCTGTATGTTCCTAAACAAGATTGTAGTTCTGTATTATAATGAGCAAATTATTTCACACTATTGAATAGAATTGTCATAACCGGATTATACTGTAACAACAATTATAATTTATAGCTTACTTTCACATATTATTCAAACAAATAGATCTATCATTTGCAACAACATACATAAATGAAGAACAGAAAAATAATTTAAGCGTAAATAATTTTTATTTTATAACAATAATAATTCGTAAACTATGTAATGTAGTCATGTAAATTTTGTTTTTTGTGAACTATACGTGTGTGATAATAATAATATCGATATATAATATAATAAGGATAACAAAAAAGTGCACTTTATAATAAGCAGACCTTATGTATCGCATGATCGCATATACGATTTTTTATACGTAACATTGTGAATATATTATAAGTTACATATTTTTATAATAAATATGTATCTATCATATTATATAATTATATGTGTGACACGTGTAATGACACATAAACACACGTATATTTACATTATTGTATAACGTAAAAAAATATATATATCATGTTTTTGAATAGATTTACGAATAGTATTTCTATTATAAGCGATTGATCATAATACGATATATAATCTTTAAATAGATTATGAATGAGTATAATTGCAGGTGTGAGTATAATTGTAAAAAGTGTGAGTGTGTGAGAGATATAACAATTAGTAATTAATAATATGTAAGATAATCTAGTAATAAGTAAATAAAAATTAATTATCAACATATGTGTATATACGTTTAAGAGAAATACATATATGTATGTATTAAGCGTCAATTATTATGATATTATCGAAAATATAATGGGAAATATAATATGCATGATTGATTATGAATTATTTAATATTAATAAAAACATTTGTCGTGTGAAATCACAATAATCAAATAGCATTAAGTTTGCAGCCATCGCATTGAAAAATATTGTGCGTAATTTCGATGCACTCATCTAGTCTACGCGTGAATTCTGCATCTTCTCGGTCTGGTCCATTTACACTAGCTATAATGATAGGTCCCTCCCATTTTATTTTTCATTTAAATTGAATGTCTGTCTGTCTAACAGGCGAAGTAACGTGGATCGCGGAAATTTCGTCGGCACAAATTCATCGAAAAACAAAATTTTATGACATTTCTTGTTTAATCCGTCAAAATTAAATGTCTCACCATTTAATGGCATAAATACGCTCAATTCTGAAAAATGTTTCATAACGACTGGTGTCTTGCCGTATCCTGCTGATCCAAACAAATCTTCTTTCTCTTATTTTACCGCACAAGCTACGCAATAATGCGCATTTAGAACGTTCTTCTGTCTGAATGCAAGCGGGACACAAATACGATACTGTGCTGTCTGTATATCAGTCATAAATGATGTTTCCCATTGAAACATTAGGGAATAATGTGTTGTGTTCGTAATATTTCAGACAGAATATGATCGCCTTCAATACGTGACTGATTTGATAGGCTCTAGTAGATATTGAAGACACCTTGTATCGTTCAACATCCAATAGAATGGATTTCGTTCTAGTGGGTGAATGAAAAAGACGAGATTAATATCCTCTCTACCAACTGCGGCTTTAATAGATTAATCCTCTTTTTATAGCAGCTTTACAGCCAGAATGGTTTGTAGATGAAGCATTCAAATGTGTGATCAATGAGACTTAACAAATATTCGGTAGGTTCACTGATGGAGAAGTGTACAGTAGATCTGATACATCGGATTATCTGTGATAAAATTCATCGCAGCACCTATAACAGTATACTTTTTATCAATATATTTCATAGACTTACTTTTAATATATTTACACAAAGAACTGTCGGATGCGTAAATAGTAAATAGTTTGTCATTAGAGCTATAGATAACATTGTTATGTTATGAATTGACACTTTTAAATTAACGTTCTCCACTGAAAATGGTATAAAAGTGAAATTATTGTGGACAAAAGTAATTCATTCACTTCAATAAGTCACTGCAAGTTATATAAATTTACTTTTAAAATGTAAAATTAAGACTCAGTTCTCAACTGTTTAAATAATCGATCGAGAATTGATATATTCACAGGATTTCAATAAATTACAATTTATTAATTGACTAAATGCATTATACTACTCGTAAGTAATAAGTAAAAATAAGTTTTAATGATTTTTCCGAATAAATAATCATGGAAGTCTGTGATTCATAATCATTAATCTATTCAGTCTAAACAGTCTCACAGTATTATCTTATACCGGAATTAAAACCTTTGTTTGGGATAGATAGTGAAATGTAATTAATTATCAGTGTCACAGTTAATTATTGGAGGGATTGTTGATGATGCACTCGAGATCTATTTATTACAAGAGAATGAATAATTTCTCTGATCTGACCAATTAATTGAGAGATGGTGGTCTTTGCTGCGAGTAGAC
The DNA here is from genome assembly GCA_036873645.1 of Minona dolichovesicula. Taxonomy (NCBI): domain Eukaryota; kingdom Metazoa; phylum Platyhelminthes; order Proseriata; family Monocelididae; genus Minona; species Minona dolichovesicula. Next base: position 2,647 of record JAYJLU010468833.1, on the reverse strand, counting down.
TGCACCTGCAAATGCTTCCATGAAAGAGAGCTACAGTCATTATTTGACCATAGATATGCATATATTCATCAATGCAGTCTAATTAGATAATTCTAATTATTGGTGTTGGTTATGAACAGATTGTGAATCTGTGCAACACAAGTCGGGTTGTTGATCTGCTTGTAGCGCACCCTCTCACTAAGTCGAGTGATTATCGTGTGCTCATTATCATCACAGTCATCCCTCCTTCCTCAAACCCTGAATTCAAGCTGATATTTTGCATTTTATCTGTTTATCTTGAACAATGATGTCTTCATGTTTGGTATAAAAACATGTGGTGAAAATGTTAAATACTGAAGATTTCTCTTATAGAGGAGATTAATTCTTTATTCTAACCATTCTGTCATCATTTGAGGTATTGAAATGCAGAGGTGAAGTGGAATGAAATATTTTGTTAACAATAATTTCAATTTTATACCATCTCCAGTTGTGAGAACGTTAATTGATGTCAATCTTTTAATCCTTACGTAGTCTCTGTTAAATTCACTAAATTGATATGAATTTGTAGAATCATCCTGTAGAATTTTTCTAAAGTCGATGGTGAAGTGTACCACGTTAGATCTGATACCTTGAGCATCGAACCTGGGTTATCTGTGACAAAAACGAACTGTCAGAAGCGTATAGTATTGGTCATTAAAGCGCCGGAAGACAGTTAGTTTCTTGAAGTTTATGAATTTATAGTCAGTTTTATACGATACGTCGGAAAGAGAAATTACGAATCCATTGGCGGTGGGAGAACTATTACGAAGAACATGATTGAAAGTTAAATATTTATAAGGCATTAATCTAATAGGCATTTCAGACATTACAATTAAAAATAAAATATTGCGCATTGTAGTTTTTTATCTATATCGCATCTGACAGTTAAAGAAGCGGACGATGTAGAGGAAGTGTCAAGTTCTGCGGGAGAATCTGACGAATACGAATTCAGAAATGATACTGTAGCTGACACAGTTGGGTGAGAGTAAAAAAGCTACATGTCACCTCTGACAGGAGTTACCAGTACTTTTTTCGTATTACGAATACGCAGACACGCCTCATCCACCTGTTCCAAAGAGACATTAGGAAATAAAACAGAGGCTGTGTGGTTGTAATACTTCAAACAGAAACTGATCGCCCTCAAAACGTGACTGATTTGAGAGGCTCTACTCGATAAGGAAGACACTTTGTATCGTCCACCATCCAATAAAATGGATTTCATTTTATTGAAATGGTGGATGAAAAAGATGAGATTAATATCCTCTCTACCAACAGTGGACTTGATACGTTTTATGAAAGAAATAATAACTAAGTGAAACTTTTTATTATATCTACGCTCGTCTGTCTCGTTGCCCATGACTCGTCCTTCTCCTTCATCGTTGCATTCGTAATTGGTCTTAAGAAATTGAAGTTGTAATTCGGCGTCTATTTTTGCTTTGTCATAGTAAGTGAAAGTTGTAGGAGTTTGACTCTGAAATATACAAATAATATAAAAATATTACATATGTATTTATATGGCGGCATATTTTTTTGTTATTTCATTGATTTTCATAGTTGATTTTGTCTGACAACTATATCTATCATATTCAAATTCTATTTTAATAAATTCACCACGTTCGTTTGTACATAAAATAATATTTTATTAACACATGTTGCGATTCTAAATTATTAATACATTATGCGCCGGTTCGGACTCTTCAATTGGTGTCGTATAGGTGCGTCCACCTGCTATTTTTATTGATGTAAGTTCAATTTGATTAAATCAATTAATCCTTAAGTCATAAACAGAATATGCCAAATTTTAGAATATCAGACAATTATTTAAAAGAATAAACTAATTTATATGTACATAATCCAAGGGCAAACATAAGATAATTAGGTACATGTAGATGCATTATTAGATTTTAAGCAGTAAAGTCTTTTTTTAAATATATTTAAAAATCAATCAAACAGTAGGTAGGTACACTTAATCTGTACCATCTACTGTTTGCTGAAAACATTCCCATGCTATTGTTTTTCATTTATTTTTCAATTTTCAACTTCTTTATGCTCAAAAGTATTTTTTAAAATTTGATTTTAATTTGAAACAAATTTGCCTGTTACCTCATTATACTCCTTATTGAAGTATGTTCTAAAGAGATTTGAATTGTGCATTGAATATAGAAAGGTATATAGGTATATATAATACTAATTTACTTACAGCAAAATATATTGCTCAACTCTAAGTTGAGCAATATAGTTGGTCAATTTTGTTGAAATGAAATTGACCCGTGTGGACACTCAAAAATATTGATCAACTAAAATTGACTCGTGTGGACGCACCTTATGAAGCGTCAATAGTTTTATCATGTAAGTCAGTTTGAGTCTGAATAATATTCATATATATATATATTATTATGAATAATTCATAATTCATAATGCATCAATTGAAAATAAAAAGCAAAACTTACAGCAACATTTTTAACTCGGCATATACCGTATGCGATTGTCGTCATTGTGGATTTTTCCAACGATAGCATATGCTGGCACGTGTGCATATCTAACCGCTGTGTGTCGAAAAACATGACATCATGTGTCGTCATGTCTAGCCCATCGAACGTAAATGTTTTACCCTTCATAGGCATAAATA
>JAYJLU010466612.1:0-12788 GCA_036873645.1 Minona dolichovesicula | reverse complement strand
TGATATTATCGATTTTAATTTGATTATAAATTATGTGTTGTTCAAATAGCTCTAGGCACACAGTCTACACATTGCAGGCGGTTTGGTTGTAACAAAGCAATAAATAAATATATTCTGTACACGTAAATTATATAAATGGCATCACAATCGATAACATTTATTCAAGTAACTCACCTAAAAAAATAACTGACAAATTTTAAAATATAGCTTATTTCGGACAGTTATCAATTGAAAACTCGAACACTCCTGGAAATATCCGGACACAATTTCAAATATAAGGACAATCCATCTATATACATGTGGTGAAAATTTCAAAACGATTGAATCATTAGAAAAAAGTTACATGGGAGGGGGGAGGGGCGAAATCTGCCACCCCAGGTTAGGGAGAGCCAAAAAAGCCCAGGTCAGATAGGGTTAAGCAAGTAGAATTGGCGCTGGACAGTAGAATAATTTATGGGAAACCAGATTAGAAGGCGAGATAAATGTGTATGTATATGCTATTAAAGAGCATTGTAAATTGGCTTAAAGAGAAGCTGAAGAATATGATGCTGATCTTATTGTATGTGCAGAAGTGCAGTAATAAAATACAGACAGACATATCCAACTAAGAATATGTTTAAAAGGAGAAACTATAAGATTACTTGTTGACGAAAAAGACTGAAGGCATTAAACCTAAAATTTGTCTAAAGAATAATTGGGAAGATAAAAATGAGAGGATATTGGATCAAGGGGTCGAGACGCAATTTTAGAAAATATCCCTTGCGCAGCTTGAGGAAGAGAGGAAGACAAGAATATTCAATAAAAATAGGGCTACAAAGTAAACAATAAATATAGAAAAGGATATTGAACTACAAGCAATAAAAGACAAATTTCTAAACTGTTGAACTGTATTATCGAAAGCAAAAGTTGCAGGTAAAGCTCTAAAACAGACAATACAATTATCACATAATCCTAAGAAGACATCATTTAAAACTTTACGAAATGAGAAGATTAGAAATTTACAAATTGCAAGACCAAAATTTCTAAGAAATACGATAAAATTGAGATTTAATTATGGAAATTTTATAATGATTAGAATCCAATAGTTAACTAACTGTGTAAAAGGTGACCTGTAAATGTCCCTTTGAAATAAATCGTTGTGGTTAGTTTATGCATAATAGGAAAATTATCAGGCATCCCAAATCAATACTGTCGTAACCATGACTATATAGTCGTAATAATTATCCAATCATAAAAATCAGAGTTGACCATGAAGTTGGCTTGAGATGAAAATCTATGAATTGAGAAACATTATAGCTCTTTAATATGTGAGACAATGGGGTCTATCTTGCGGAATTGTACGCGGCCCTTTTTCTCAAGGCTTATGAATCTTTGGAAAAGTGTAAAATATTGGAGCTCTTGTCTAGTAGTTAGTAGTAGTAGTAAATAAGAAATGACTGAACGCATTTTGATACAAAATTGAATGAAAAAAGAGTTAGATCTACATAGATCCGTATTATTATAGAAACAAAGGATCTTTGTGAATCATTCGAACAATGAAATGTCTAAGATTGTTCGTTGTCACTTTGTGTTCGATTATCGATCTGAGGTATCTTCCATGTGTGGGTTCAGGAGAGAGGATGTCGTGTAGGATGTGCTTGGTGCTTAGAATATTGGTCAAGAGATTATTGTCAATGTCTTTGACCAGCTTGTTAATGATAGTATCCAGGGAGCAGTGGCCGTGTCGTACGCTTCGGTTGATGAAACTTTGGATTCTTTTTTGTCTTCAGTACTTGCGAATCCCCACAAGCTCGGGATGGCTTACAGAAGGCGGTTGATTACCAAGGCTTTGTAGATTTCAAGTCGAGGTCATATGGCTCTTGAGTACTACTACTTATCTTTAATGAGTATATACCTAGTCGAGACACATCATTTGATTTTGGAAGACATGTGTTTTCATCTTTATTGTACTTGTGAAGTTAATTCCCAGGATGTTTGCTTCTTGCACACTTTCAAGGTTTGGTATGCTGCGATGTTCTTCTTTTGTTCCGGGTATTTTAAATACTAACTCCCTAGCTATTTAGTTTTATGTTATTAGTATTTGCCCATGTTTGTATGTTATTAAAGAGATTAGCTTTTTTAGATGTCTCCTCGTTTAATCAGAATATGGTTTATACACCTGGAAATCATCTTACTACTTGCAGGGAAATATGGTTCACACTCAATTCACCAAACTTTATCCGATCGTTTTAATATTCTTTCCGGATTTTCTTCATTCCCCAAATCCAAGAAATTATTACTGTGTAGGTCTAAAGTTCTGAATCATGTATGACTGATTTGTATTGTTTTCGTTCAATCTCACTTGATAAATTTGAATAGTTAACTATTAAATAATGTTGACACTGTCTGTTGTCATACATTTCAATCATACTGTTGTACACCAATTTTATGTCAAATAATTTAATGAGTTATAATAGAATATAGTTGTTAATTCTTTTCGTATATGTGGTAACACAATTGTTTAAAATAATAAAATCTCTTACATTTTTTGACAAACGTATAAACGAGTAGAAGAATCACGCCCACTAGCGTCATGTAGATGCCGATTGTGTTTACATTAGAATGACTAGCAGGGGATTCAGTACGTTGGTCTCTTATCACAGACTTTGGAGTTGTACTGGGTAAATGCGTTGATGGTGATTCGGAAACTATAATTATTAGTCAAAAAATGAAAATCGGGATAAATAATAAGTCTGTACCACCCTAAATTTCTGATATTTTTCGGACTTCTTATCAGTGACCAGGATAAAAATTATTTTTAGTATACCACCACCTGGGGTAGACGAGATGTCACTGGCGAATTGCTATAAAAGAAAACAACTGTGTGCACTAAAAAGGCACAAAAAAAACTGAAATCAATCAGTTAGCTCTTAAGAAATAAACTTCGTTTAAAAGTATAAAACTAGCTCCTAATCTTAAAATATCTTGTCAGCTACCTTGAGACCATAGAGGTAGATTGTTTTAGTTCCGATTTCTATGCTTGAGACAGAAAACAACAACTAGAGCTACTACAGCATTCAACCAAATTAAACACATAATCTGCAACATCAAAGCAAGCCTCTCAACCAGAATCAAACTTTTCTCTCCCTTAGTAGAAACAATCTTCCTGTATAACAGTGAAATCTGGAGTCTTACAATCACAATAGAAAATAAAATTGACAAAGAAAAAAAATTCGTAAGAGCCATAACTGGGTACGTATGGCCAAAAACCTTGAGCAACATTAAGCCCTACCAAATCACTAAGTCACAACAATGGAATAAAAGAATTAAAATTAGAAGAGGCAACATATAGCACGACACATAATTAGATTGCCATCCAGCTCGCCAGTAAAAACTATACTATTTGAAACTGTCAAGCCTTTACCAAGTAGACCAGAACGTAAGAAGACCACCTGGTGGAAAACTTTCCTACAAGATCTTAACATTACCGGTAACCTCGAAATCTTTCTCAGCATTGAGGGGATGGGGAAATGTTTTTTTATTTCCCCATACCACCCCCCCCCCCCGATATTAGGAGAAGCTGTTTAGGAGAATTATGTTTCAATAGAAACGCTTAAAATGCAAAAAGAAGAATCTTAAAAGATATGTGTAAAAAGACAATTTCACACATTTTCCACGAAATCATTTACGGTATATTGCTAAGAACAACTTAATGCCAACCAGACAACAGAAATGATCGTAATTTCAAATCCTGACATAAAAAGCCTATAATTTAAATGGAATGCCCTTAACAATGTAGAAAAAATTGAATTGAAATCAATTACATATTTGACTACAAACTACACCGTTTTAATAGAAATAATACGATCTGTAATTTGATATAGGTATGTAGCTTTGCCTTTAAGAAACTGGCCTGAGTCGTACCAGAGTCTGACTTTGACTTCAAGGTTAGTCCATTTAATGATGGATTGCAATTATCGTTCGTTTATATATGGGCATTTTCTATAAATGTGTAGTTTTTCTTTTCAGGTTTTGCTTGTGGTTGAATTCACCTTCTTGTGTTATGTATGATTTCTGAATGGATCTGAGGGAATGTAATGGATAGCTAGCCATTATTGTGAAGGCGTTCTGTAATATTGTAGGATTGTTCTTGTTTTGTGGTTGATCAGTTGTCAGCTCTTCCATATTCACTTATCGTCATTGCTCTTTTGTGTGAAAGTGCAGCATGCGACCCCTAATGTTGTTGAAGTGTGTCATTGAACAGAGAATTTCTGAACACTTACAAAAAATCCGCACTCCAGAGCACACATCCAGAATTAGTAATCAAATCCCTGTTAAGTACTCTCGGGAATGAAATGTTGAATAGCGCTGTATAGAGATTATAATTATTTCTATCTTAAGTTTATTACTTGACATTTATAATCTCCAATTATCATCATTTAAATTTTATTTTTATTGAATTTAACTCTTATTCCTGCATTTGTAGCTCTAGACCAATCAGATTTAATCTAATTCTTAGTTTTACACTCATAAATACTGTCAAAATACCATGTTGGCTAGCGCTCTCAACAAAAGAATGACAATTTGAAAGCTTCCTTATAGTTATACTGCCTGCTAGGTGATACTGGGTGATAAATCAAACATAGATTATTTAATTAAAGCATGAAAGCAGTTTATAAGAAGTGGCACACTTCAATTTAGTCTAATGTTCCACGCTAAGCTGGTTATCTATTCATCAGTGTCATTCAAGTCACTCTATCAGTGTGAAGTGGTGTTAAACCCTAGTGTTAGTATGATGTTAGCAATCAAGCTTGAAAATAATCTCTATGTCTGATTCAGTATTATAAGAAAAGCTTTCAAATTGTCATTTTGTAGAGAGCGCTGGCCGAATAGTTAGAACGCTCGACCACCAATCCAGGGGTCGTGGGTTCAAATCCAGTTAGTACATAACTCTCAAAGGAATGAAATGTTGAAAAGCACAGTATATAGAGATTATGCTACCATAAATATACAATATAGTTGTGTTATATAGTTATATTTACTTAACTGCGAATATCAAATGAGAATGACATTTTATGCCTAATAGATATTCCCACAACCGATGATACTATAAAGAACGAATGATTCTTGCAAACAGCTACATATTCTATCAAATGATATTCTCGCACTGATAAATTCTGAGTAACAATAATTCCGCCCACGCATAATTTCCCGTAAGATTTTCTCTTCACAGCGGGGGTAAATCTAATGTATTGTACATACATTCCCCAGGGCGAAACGTTTGAAATTTAAATAACTTTGTAGCCACAGGAAGATTTCTCTCGCTCTCTTTTCGCAAAATATGTACCTGATAGACAGCAATAATGTAATTGCTGTGCACGCTCCAGAATCACGGTGTTAATGTTGATAAGATCCCAGCATGGATATGGTTTGTCATTATAGCAGAATACTTTCTTATCATTTGAGCAGTAGTTCGTTCCACTTTTACAGCTGAAAAAATGCATTAATATAATATAAAGTAAATAATTAAATGCAAACTTCTGAAATTAATTATCAAATGACTTTTTAAATAATTTTAATAAAACTTAAAGTGAGCAATAACAAGAATTGATGACATTACTCTATAAATTTAAAGGAAGGAAGCATGTGTTGCTGTGTCTAAGCAGCAACACATGAAAATCTCCGAAAATTTGTAAGATTATAACTGTCCATATAAATTATAATTTTAACTTAGATAAATTAAAGAAAATTGGAGCAATAGAATAGCATAGAAATACATCATTAGGAAGCGATTACTGACGACATATTTAGCGGGCATTCATAATTTCGGACGTAGGCACCTATGAATGGATCCCTCTCCGTCTGATAGACTTTTGTATGCGTTTAAGTAGATGGTGCCAAGGAAGCTTGCGTCCATCTTTAGCTCACTTCGCATTGATGAACACATCTTAGCATAAAATCAGTCTCTATGACCCTTTTAGAGATTTGCTGTTGGATTCTGCCTGTGGATTTTTAGCCCATAGCTAATCATACCGAAATAAATGACCTGCCCAGTACTATAATAATAGTTTTATTGAATTAATTAGTTGGTATAATCAAAACTACATGAATTAAATAACATAGACAAGACACACTGAATAAACAATATAATTAACATAAATTTCTATTTGTTTTAAATTGTAATGCTGAAGATACATTGGTAATGAATTCTATATGAAAGGATGGGTGGATTATATTGTAGTTTTTATGTATATGTATACAATATATAGAAGTCAATAGAAAACAATAAATTTGGATTGGTTTCTCAGCATATAAGAATAAACATTACTGACTCAAAGATAAATTAATTGTTCAAATAAATATGGAAATAATTAAGGATGATTGAAATAGAATTCATAAATTGCAAAAGAGAAGTAAAATTTGTTTACACAATTATAAACAATACAAGCAAACAAGCTACAAACTATAAACACATGCTAAATAAATTGTTCAACACCACGGAAACAGTCGTTGGAAACAAACAAACAAACAAACTAACATGTACCTTATAGAATATATGAATCTATTTCATGCACTGATAAAATAAGACCTTTATCATCGAAAACTTCATTGAATTGAATTTACCTGCAGCAGAGTCAAGATTCATCAATGTGTATCATCTCCACAATCTTGATACATATCAGTTATGATTTCTGCATCACAAATTATACAAATAAAAATATATCTATTATGCTATGCTATGCATCATTATGCTATGACTAGTATGCGAAACAATTAAAATTACAATAATGTTCATTTTAGTAAACATGAGTAAAAATTTATATTTATCTATATCACCTACACAGTGGTACTAAAAGAGTGAAATAACTTCAGGAGAACGGCACAGAACAGGACGAAACTGTCTAAAATATGTAAAACATGAGTTTGTTTATAGTTAAACGATGTAAATATTTAATGTTTTTAATAAGCTAAGATAAAGCATACGGTATTGACAGGAGAATGTATTACATAATGCAAAGATATTAAAGATATTCAATTATTTTAAGGGCTGATTTTCAGATAACTGAATTATGAATTTTCATTCCCAAAAATGAAAGCCTTCATTTCTTTTCATGGCGTATATCAAACTTTGGCATACACTTTGCTGTGCATAATCTGAAAATTTTAGTACTCAGGGTTGTATGGTACCTAATTAAAATTTTTAACCCTAGTAAACAGTATTGATTAGGTAAAGTACCATATTCAATACTAAGCAAGCATGCTTACATATGTATGTTAATATGGTTCTTATTTTATTTTCAGTAAATTCACTGGCAGATTCCATTGTCAATGGGATGGCATGGAATAATGAAGATATAATCACATAGGCTTATTATATAACAGCCTACACAAATAAACATGGTAAATATAAATTGATTGATTGTTCTCATAATAAAGCTTAGGTTGTAATAGTAATAGTTGATCAATGACAAAATAAGAATTAGACACAATAATAATTGGAGTATATTAATTGGAATATATAATTTAGATTTAATCAACATTTCATACTGACATGCAAAATACAAAATAAACACGTAGTAAAGTAAATTGCATTATGTCAATTTACGGGAGAATAATACTAAGCAGATTAAATTTAAATCTTTGAATCGAAAATTAACTTTTTTAGTCAAATAGCATAATAAAGTAATGAAGGTTTAAAATAGACAAGTGTCAATCGATGCTCTCCACAGTTCCAGTGTTAATAATAAACATGAGATTTACAATGATAAATATTTACGTGGCAAATAAAATATAATTGTTTTTTAAACGAATTCAAAATATTCTTCTAAAAGTTTCTTCCGAAGAAATTTTATTCTCGTTCTCTACTCATAACCAGGATACGTGGAACAAATTTACTTGTATAAGGGTGTTTACACTAAAGTGTGTAAACACTCATGTATATTGTCAACAAAATTATAAGTTGATAGAGAAAAGTAGAAACAACTGCTTCCTCATCAGTTAAAATAATTGTGAGCCATTGGTACACTGAGAAATATACATTGAGATTTGATTAGAGTTCATAAATGATAACAGCTAGAGGAATGAACCCGAAACAGATTAGAGTTCAGAAAGAACCAAACATTAAGAAAGCTAAATGAATTAATAGAGGGATGAACCTGAGAAAGATCAATGTATAACATACTGGAAACATTAAAAACAATAAAAGCCTCACAGTAGTATACATATAAAAACCCAATAGTTAAGACACACACAAAAAACACAATTATAGTTGAAGAATGGAGGTGTAATTCTCTAATAGAGTTGAGGCCAGGTTTGCGAGATTGGATTCCTAATGCCTCTGATAGTCTTTAAGTCCACAGGGTCCTTTGTGTGGCAGATGACTGAGGTCTTGAAAGCTCCATACAGGATTATTGGTGTGCAAAAATAGGAGACAAGCTCTGGGAGAGGTGTTCTCTGATCCAAAGGTGCTTACCTATATATTCTATATTGCATTTCTTGCATTTTAAGAGGTAGACGACCATTATATCGAAGCACAGGTTTTCTTCTTTAATGGAGCAGGTCCTTCCTTTGAAAGGGGGAGGTTTTGCAATTGTTTGTTTCAGTGAATTCATCCTGTGTGATATTCTTATTGTGTGCTCGATTTCTGGTCATTGTTTAGCTGGTCACCCAGGAATTGGATTGTGAGGTAGAGTGGATTACTTTTGGCCCTGTTCATGTGTTTCTTTTTTCTTGTTTTTCCATGGATCTGCAATTTCTGATGAACTCGTCTGTGTAGCCATTTGATTTCAGTCTGTGGTAAAGGTCAGCTTCTACTTGCAAGTATTCAACTTCTCTGGAACATTGGGATGACTTTTGCTAGTTCTTGGTTCACAGTTTTTCTCAAAAAGGGAAGTGAGATTGGGCATGGAACATTATTTCTTATCTCTAATGTTTCTTGAAGAAAGAGAATTCAAATAACTCACTTCCCGATATCAATGAAGAAAAACTTTGTGAAGCAAGAACTAGGGAGAGTCAAATCCAGATGTTCCAGAAAAGCTGACTACCTGTAAGCAGAAGCTCTTCATTTTCCTTTTATTTGCCTGTGAGGCTTTTATTGTTTTCAATGTTTCAGTATGTTTTATTATTGATCTTTCTCTGTTTCAGGTTCATCCCTCTATTAATTCATTTAGCTTTTCTTAATGTGTGGATCTTTCTGAAGACTAATCATTCTCTGTTCCAGGTGCATTCATCTAACTGTTGATATGGTTTATGAACTCTAATCAATTATTGATGTATATTTCACGATGTATCTTGTACCAATGGCTTACAATTATTTCAGTTAGCCTCGAAATTAATTTTAATATTTTAAAGCAGTTGTTTCTACTTTTCTCTATCAATTTATACTATGCTGCTTGAGCCATACTATTCTTCAACAAAATTATTACATTTTAAATAATTACAACAAAAATATTACATCACACAGAATTGTAAACTACTATGCATACAGATTTTTACAAACATTATGATCACAGTCTTCATTCCCAAAATATTGAAATGCATATCAATGGTTGTAGATTACATATGGCTGACTATAAGTTCCTATTTCAGCCAATATAAAACCAATTTCAATTTATTGCCTCTCCTAAACACAGTTATGATTTTAATAATAGTTATATCTTTGGAAAGCGCTTAATGCACATGTTCTTTCAATGAGCAAATTTTTTAAATCAGAAGGAAATAAATTAAAATTGGTTTTATAATGGCCAAGAAGGTAGGAATTTGTCAGCAGCATGTAATCTCCAACCATTGATATACATTTCAATATTTTGAGAGTATATTATTGTTACTCTATGGTTATAAAGTCTGTCAGTTGTAATGTCAGAAATTTCCATCCCTAATCAACTTCCGCTTATTCTAGGCAGCTTTTATAGCCTGAGCTGCTCTTTGTTCCTTATGCAGTTCCAATAGCTTTTTATGTATAATTAATGTATATATGTGAATTTCACATGTATGGACACCATGAATTATAACAGGACATTTTCAAAGAAATTAATGAGCATCTACCTATCTATGCTGATATGGTTGTAGTAAATATTAAATAAAAGGTAGTATCAACTACATACCTATTGTTCTGTCAGCTAAATTAGAGAATAATAGTAATTTATATAATATAAAAAAATGCAATAAATATTAAAAGTAGGCAGATAAATAGAGAAAAATCTAAGAGCATAGTGCTATTACAAGCAGTAGAGTTATAGGCTGAATGACTCATTATGTTGAAAATATAACAGCAATAAATAAATAATTAAGGACCCTGGTCAGATATTTTAAGTTGTCAAAATGTAAAGACTTTTCCCAAATTAGTGGCAACACTGGTTCATGATATAAATTATTTTTTCAAAGTATATGAGGCCAATTAAAATTGTATGCCATACTAGGTATACTTTTTAAATGGTTGTCAACTCATTGACCAGTTTGGATGAATTCAGGTCAACTCGTACTTAAGTCAACATTTTCCGCTAAGTGTGATGAAATGTAATTGTCTACAGTCCAGCTGTTTTTAGTTCTTAATGTTCTGTTACAATTTTATTTTTTATTCAAGTTTACCTAGTGAGTAAGTTTGTATACAAGTTCACCTATGTGCGAGGTGATTTAGGTGCAAGTTGACCTGTTCCCATTTGGAACTACCTGACTAATTGAACCTCCAAAATTTTGCAATTGGGTTAACCAGTTTGGAATCTTTTGTGGTTCTTAATTGGGCCACAACAATATATTATTATGCAATATAAACTTGTGATTATCACAGACATGTTTTTTGTTAACTCTTCTATATTTATATTCCATGACAATAAAACAAAGTTGAGTACATACTAGTAAATAATTGTGTAATAGTTATAATAACAGTGCTAGAACAGTAGGTAGATTATGGGGCCTTTGGTATATTTTCTGTTTGAAATTATAATAATACTGCAAATAAAAATGACTAGATATAGTGATACCACAGAAACAAGTTATGATTATGGTTTATATGAATACTAATATATGTATCATAGTACCTACCTATAGTTGGCTAGATATGATGCTAACAAAGTGCTTAATTTTCCGGCACCCAGCAAAAAATATATGTGGACATAGAATATATAGAATTCAGGTCAACTCGTAATTAAGTCAACATTGTATCTAATGTCTTTACTTCTCTGCTGTTCTAGGTTGGGTTCCGAGGAATAAAGTTGCTAAGATTGATCCTAACCCTTTATTTTAGTTTTTTAAAACACCGAACCTGGAGACATGGCGGCTGTTTACTTTCATTCAAACACTAGGTACATGGCGGCATATTATTGACATACATACCTAGTTATACATTCCATAGCCAATTATTATTTTTTTGTACCCAACTTCAAGATTTAATTATTTAAAACAATTTAGTATTATCAAATAATTTTCTATTTACATATATTACATATATGTCTACTTATTAGTATAACTTGCCATGTACCTGGTTACGGGTCAAGTCAGTTATACCAACTCGGTTATATAACAAAGTGAATGTTTTTTATAGTGCCACAAATTACTTTTAAAAAGTTATAACATGAATAATACTTAGTTTAAACTACTATTATAGGCAACAAAAGCTTTTTTTTTCCAAATATGTAGGTATATAACTGATAAATTTAATAAAAAAGTTGTTCACAAAAATGTTGAAATGATTATTAATGATTACCACAGCTGTTCATATTGTTCTCTAACCTAGTGAAGACATATTTAAAATAGAGTATCTCTATATTCTGATATTGTATTTTAAAAAAAATCAAATTTGTTATAACCTAGTTGGTTTGTAACCGACTTGACTCGTTTCGGTGTACCTAGTGTTTAAAAGAGTGTTCACGGTGGTTTCAGTTCATTAGTATAACTCGCCATGTACCTAGTGTTTGAATGAAAGTAAACGGCCGCCGTGTCTCCAGGTTCGGTGTTTTTAAAAAGTGTACAAGTTCACCTAGTGTGCGTTGACTTAGGTACAAGTTGACTTGGGTACATCAGTTGACCTGTTCCCAATATATACAGCACCAGGAAAAATATTTTTCTGGCAAGATTTTTTCAAGAAAATCATTACGATTAGTTAGTTATCCTTGCCTGAAAAATAATCTAGAATTTATTTTTCACATAACTGACAAATAGGGTGAATAGTGACTTACTCATTTAAGCACTCAAATCAGAAAATTAGAAGCACTGCATGATATAAATTTATCAATTATCTAGTCAGCTATAGATATGAGCAACAAGTTATACACAAATTATATGTCATAGTCGGCTAGATATTAATTAGGTGGTAAATTGCAGGTTGGTCATTAGATAATCATATATTATTCAAGTGGAAGAACTCACTCAATAGTAAGTTCATTATAATATTTTCAATTGTTTTTGAATATGCGAATGTGGTAACAATATCCACTGCGATTATTGGACTGTTCTAGATTTTACCGCCTGTAAGGTATATTTTTGGGTAGTTCGAAATTAATTTAGTCAACTTGATTAAGTTAGTAAAACAAAAGGTATTAAGGAATATTTCAATTTCATAATAGTAAACTCTTTGCGTTTTTAATTCTCATTCCCATAAAATACACCGTAGTTAAAATTAATTAAGGATAAAATCTACTTTCTTTATTTTTAAATGAAAACACTTCGAAGGGAAAGTTTCTAATTGCTTCGATATGGACAGTTAGGCTTTAATAATTCTTATTTCTTCGTTGAAACCTTATCTTGGCTATAGCAATCTGTATGTTTCAAAGTAAAACTTCTAGCTCTTAACACTCAGGACAATACTTCGTTGG
>JAYJLU010464389.1:0-12810 GCA_036873645.1 Minona dolichovesicula | reverse complement strand
GTATCTTCATAATAGATGTTTCTAAAAATAGTATCTTCATAATAGATGTTTCTAAAAATAGTATCTTCATAATAGTTATTGTTTCTAAAAATAGTATCGGTAATCTAAATTCTCTTTATTTAAGTGTTGTGAGTTGCTTATTAAGTGGACGTGGCCTTCATTTAAGCTAGGATGATAGAGAATGTGCATTTTATAGAAACTGAGGCGCAATCCGATTTCTGTAATAATATGAACATCGAATTCTCGTTCAATATACTCACATATGATTAGCTATTGAATTAATGACTTATAAGATCGCTTTTATAGAATCAAATAGTATCCATTAATTCTTGTTGTTTATACCGTCATTTCAATTTAATCAAAATATTTCTATCCTGGATAGATTTCAGGACGTGTATTTTTAAAGTTATTATATTTGCAAAATACTGCAAAGTACACTATTAAAGCATTAAAGTTAATTGTATTTTAATTTTAGATATGGAAAACCATTGAAAACTTAAGAAGCACCAACATACGATGAATTCCAGCATATTCAGTAATCGCAGTTGTCCAGTAGAGCAGGCATTAAACGCTTCAGAGACCGGCCTGCAATCCTTCTTCGTGGCGTTCAGCCAACTGCATGGGTATCTCAGTGTGTCGGTCTGCCTATTTGGAGTTCTCTTCAATGCTCTAAACATAATTGTGCTCACACGACCGAATCTCCGCTCATCGACAAACTGGATCCTGTTGTGGATCGCAGTGGCTGATCTTGTGACCGTCTGTCTGTATCTGCCACACTTGCTCCACTTCTTCATATTCCATGATCCAGAGCACTCATACCTGCACACGGACAGCTACTTTTGGATAAGATATTTACAGTTCGTAGCGAGTTTCCTAATTATTACACACTCGGCAGCGATTTGGCTGACTGTAATTTTGGCTCTCTTTCGTTACATCTTCGTGTCGCAATTGAATCGAGGTCGCAATATCGCCACCCAAGGGAATGCCAACAAATGCATCCTGTTGATCTGCATTTTCAGTGTGTTGTTCACCCTCCCTAACATTTATATCAACAGTGTCACCACCTGTCTAATCAATCCCTCCTCCTTCAATGTCACCAGTTCTCATCACAGTAGTCAACGACTATATGAGATGACCATTCAAGGACCAATCGCTTTACAAGCAGCGAACATGCTGATCCAAGCATGCTGCTTTAAAATTATTCCTTGTCTGCTACTCGCGTTCATCACATTCTGCCTACTTTGTCAATTGCAGAGCGCTAAAATGAGACGAAAATCCCTCACCAACGTGCGTACAAAAAGAGACTCGAAAGACAATCGCATAACCGTTATGTTGATTTCATTAGTTCTTCTGTTTATCCTAACTGAGCTGCCACAGGGCATTATGATGGTGTGGATGCACTTCGACTCGACATTTTACGAACGTATCTATCACAAATTGGGTGATTTGATTGACTTTGTCACATTATGCAACGAATCGATCAACTTTGTTATTTATACAACCATGTCGAAAGATTTCAGAGATTGTTTCGTCAGTCTATTTCTCAATAGAAAGAACAATATTGAAAATAATTATTCTGCTCCAGAAAAAACCCGCGGAGATAGGGTGAGATACATACATACATTATAGAAAATAGATGTATTTCTTGAAACAAAGAACAGGTGTTAAATATAGGTACTGGGAATAGTGTTTACGTGGAATAAAATTATTAAGATCGGTGGTGGTTGTGGCTCTGATAAGGTTGGTAGGTTATATTTGTGCTGTTTCACTTTCTATGAGTAGAGGATATGGTTTGTGATTTGGATTTGGATTTATTTAGAGAGTCTTTCTCCGCTACCACAAATGAGATGGCCAGCGAATCCCGGATGCAGTAACGCCATTTAGTAACTTAAAATTCTCCAGTCCGTCTTTGTCCGCTATAAATATGTAACCCCTTAAGCAGGGGTTGAGTATAGAGAAGTTTAGTTATAACATGTTGGTTTGGTAGGCTAACCTGATGCCACACAATCCATAAGTACTTTCGAACATTGAGTTTACAGTTGAAGATATAATTCTTTAATAACTCTTTGAACTACGTTCACTATATCCATTATTTTGACGTAGATGTGATCCAGGGATGTTGGAGGGCTCTACTTTTGGCTCTGCTGATGATCATTTCCAGCGATTTCTTATTGTCTAGATGTAGTATGGATTGTTTCAGTTTCTAGATGACATAATTGTGATAAAAATGTGTATACTCAGTTAAATTTGGTTTGCATCGAGGCATAAATATGGGATCCATCTTGTCACATGGATTCTCATTCCAGCCTCTATGAATCGAGCTAACGAAAAATAGAATTAGAGGGTTCATTCAGAGGTCTTTGCAAATCGTAAATCTTTAAGATATAGTCACGGTAATGAATTGAATTCTTTTTGAGTGACTTAACTCATTTATACTGTTTTAATTTTGGGATGCAATGGTAAGTATTCTTGTCATTCAATGTCTTGCTTCCTCAAACGAATTGATCCTTTTTTGTTAATCCTGTGTCAATCATATATCAACAGAGAAAACCGTAGTGAGCATTGAGTTTTGACTTTCTAAAAAATTGAAATGATGGTTTTGTTATAACTACGGCTCACAAATACCATTTTGAAACTACCACCAACTGTCGCTTCTCATGAATGCCTTATCTAATTTTAATATTTCACAATATATTCTTTTGGTAGAGATATACAGAATTTGAAATTGTCTTCCCGAGTCTTGACAAGAGATACATGTGTAAATGTAAATGTATATGTTGTGATTCTCCCAAATTTTGAAGGGGTTTGTACGATGGATCTATTTTGGTCATATATAGAGCATAAGCCTTGAAGCATACCATTGATTCACGAGTTTTAAAGACTGCTGAACAATTCGATTTTTTTTATTTTAGGTTAATACAATTTTTAATGCATCCAAATTTCTTCTAAATTATATTTCAGAAGAGTGTTTGTGATGATCAGGAGAATAACAAGAACATCCACAATCAAATTGAGACTCTACCATTGTGCACACAAGACAATACGGTCTGTGAATTATAAACATCCAAGTATAAAAACTTACAGAAACAATGAAAAGTCTATGTATGTATGTGACATCATATAACTATATCGTATACCTATCCCTATCTTCATTGTGAAATGCATTCACCAAAATTTTATGCTAATCATTTGTGAAAACAGAATTTCCTAAACAATTTGTGTTACCTCTTACCTACTGATTGATTCACGAGTCCTATATTGTTATATAGTGATGTGTACAGATTTTATCAGATATTGTCAAATCAGATATACTATATGTAGATGTAGAAACTAATCAATAATATGTAGGTACTGTTGTTCTGTGGCAAATTATCAATAAATTCTACTGAAAAGTTGAATTTTCACTTCTGAATATTGTGAAGATAATCTCCAATCCCCAAACGTGGTTAACGAACTGAGTTAATATTGGGCAAAAAACAGAAGAGAGTTCTTTCTGACTCTCGATACTGGATATTTTGTGTATCGGTATTTTCAGGTACCAAGTGACAGAAATTCTATCTCCATCATCGTACATTGGAGAAGTTCAAATTGTCATAGGGATGAAACACAATGACCGAATTTAATAATATTATATTACCAAATGAAAGTATAAAACACCCAATTTCAATTTATCGATTCTCCTAAACGACTCTCCTAATTGACTCTCTGAAATTAATAAGAATTAAAATATAAGAATTATTAGAATCAGAAACGGAGTTTAGGAGCGACTTACATACATACATTTAAATGGTGGTTGAAATGACATAAAGGCTATATAGAGCAGAACTAATCAGATATTTAGAGACATCCAAACAAACGTCTTGTGCCATCCAACTAACAGTCAACCATTTGTTGGAAAATTTTAGCGGCATTGCTGTGTCTGAATGACATTGAACAAATTAAAATAGTTGGAGATTCACTAATTCCAGAAAATAAATAAGGATATGTTCTGAGGTTTTCTGATTGCACTTTAATAATAAATTAGTGATAAATTCTTTAATCATCAACCTTTGTAGTTTTATCAAGTTATAATAAAAATAAATTCTTATCAAATGGGGATACAATATATTGTCGCTTCATTATATACTTCGGCATAAAATAATGATCACAGTATCTCTCAGGATATCCTATAACTACATAAATATGGTACGGCTCAATCCAAGGATACTTAATATGACTTAATCTGCTGCTTAAATAATTATTTTAGTAGATAAAAAAGCCGTCTGAAAAAAATAAAAAATAACATGCTGCCACATGGGTAAAATCATTTTGTTAATGTTAAATCAATGTTAATTAAATCAATAATTGAGATTGACATATTTTAATCATATTGACGATTATAAAAAATATAAATATAAAATAACTGAGCATATTTATTAATGAATCCAATAGAGGGGTTCACAATCCATCCAATCCATTTATTAAAAAAGATGACAAATCATTGTATATCCATATATGTAGTAGTTCTGTATTCGAGACATTTATTACAATTTCTGTAATTACCATAGTTCACATTTCCCGCTTAATTTGCAAAAACACACTCCTGAGCAGTCAGTGCTATAACTGCACGGTTTACCACAGGCTGAAAGTTGATAAATAAATGATTAATACAAATCGATTCAATTGTATGAAGAAATAAAAATTAATTCAAACTATACTTACACTCTTTTCCGCAAGCACTGCAAGAGTAAATTGTGAAGACTAAAACCAAAAGGATGGCCAAAATTCTCATTCTTTATAAACGAGATGAATCTACTTGGAATAGAATAAAACAAAATAACCTTTTTCGAAATTAAATGATTCATGGGTTTGAAAACAATCATAACCATAGAAATTATAACCACATTTTTCGTTTCTATAGATTGGATATTCACCTCCCTCACATTATGGATATAATCATGGAATTCTATAACTAGCACCGGGAAGAAAATCAGACAGATGCTGGCCACTTAATTTTTCCTACGGGTTTGGGCTGATGATTTATTGATAAAATATTGAAATGGGGAAAACGAATGTCACTCGATGAATCGGTGTAAAGCTTATCGATTTTTTATTACTTGCGCAAGAGTATCAGAGTTGATTATTTCATTATACTTTTATTTTCTCAGTCGAATAAGGAGAAAATAAGCTTTCACTCTCTCTTCTCCCTTTACTCAAAAAGTGGATCCAAAGCAATCCGAGAGAAAATTTTGTTCCTACCAAGTACTCAAAACTGTGCTCTCAACATTTTCGAGACTGTGATTTTATTCAGAAAAGTGTCGATCCAAATATTCATCGTTTGAAAGATTCAAATACTATCTTGAAAAACAAATATCTGAAGCCATAACATAAAAGTACTCTGGATAGTGATTCTAGTGAATTCCGTATTCATTCATTCCTAATAGAGCAACTGGAATACTGGTGAATTTAAATAAATACCATCGAACATACATATTCCCCTGATCTCACAAATTTCTCCTATCTGATTTTTGCAACTTTCCGTGTATAAACTTTAATGCGGTAAGTACTTGAGAGCGACCGTAAAATACGAGCTTTATCACTGCTGCTAAAATATTCCAAAGCATGAGATCGAAATCATACTCAGCCAAATTTCACATCTCCCGGAACCCTCCGGAACTAGCAGTGGTCTTAAAAAATGTACTAACCTCATATTTGTGTTAGCCATTCATGCATGGAAGGTTTTCTGACACATAAGGATCATCCATTGAAGTTGATGATGAACTCAACAATTCTGTGAGATCATTTTGAAGGAAGTAAATATGTTGGAAAAGGCTTAGTTGTTATCGTATGTGATATTTCGAGTATGTACATAATATATTCCATGTTGGAAGTCTATGAGGATATAGAAAAACAGTCAAAAATCATAAATCTCGTTTTTTATCTTAATAGTGAACAAAGTTGACAAATAAAGATATATTTTCAGAAATTGTTTTCTCAAATCATCGTCATGATGTGACTAACTAACTGGTTATTTCACAATTTGTTCTTCTGGATATTTTCAACTTCATATTTTAATCGAAATATTTAGTAGAATCTTCGTATGGATTACTGTCTGAACAGCTTATAGAAGTCCTTGAATATGTAATTAGACCATCCATGCGATACATGGGGACATATTATCGCATAAGTGGTAAGCATGGTAAGCTTATACTTAATCGCAAGGCATGGATGGTCTAATTCCCTCATTGAAATTCAGGGAAATCTATGCAGCGATTATACTTTTTAAACAGCTGTCATAGATTTTAATTAGATTTTAATGGTATATCGATATTGTATTTTTGTATTTGTATTTTATATTTGTATATCGATAACGCAGTGTTAATTGACAGAAAATCCAATCTACACCATTATAAATTTGTGAAGTTCAAATTGTCATAGCGACGAAACACAATGGTGGACATTAATAATTCTTTTACCAAATTAAAGTATAAAAAGAGCGCTTTTTAATAATATAAAATTCATAATACTGTGTGGCAAAAACTTTTTTTCTTGCTTAGTAAGATGGATTGAACAAAATAATAAAAATAATAAAAATTACACAGTAAATACACATATTATTGTTCTATTAAGAGACATATTTTCACATAAATTAATTATTATGAATTTTATATTATTAAAAAGCGCTCCTTTTATTCTTTAATTTGGTAAACGAATTATTCATGTCCGCCATTGAGTTTCGTCGCTATGATAATTTGAACTTCGCCAATTTATAATTGTGGAGATAGGAGTTTCTGTCAATTAACACTGCGTTATCGATATACAAATATCTAGTATCGAGAGTGAAATCTCTGTATTATGTTTACTCTATACTCTCTACCATAGAGTAAAGGCCTATTCACTCTGCGAGCGGCGCGGAGCGCTTCGCTATCAGTGTGAATCACCAAGAGAAATTTCGCTTCGCGCCACGCACAGTGTGAATAGGCCTTAAGAATCAGATAGAGTTCCGACTCTCAATACTAGATATTTGTATATCGATTTTGTTATACCGCGGCTGACAAATTCCTATCTCCACCATTATAAATTGGCAAAGTTCAAATTATCATAGCGATGAAACTCAACGCGGACATTAATAATTCTTTTACCAAATTAAAGTATAAAAGGAGCGACTTTTAAAAATATAACTTTCATTATAATAAATTTGGTGAAAAATGTAAATATTGACAGAACAATAGGTTTTGTATTTCCTATGTGATTTTCATATCATTTTGTTCAATTCATCTTACTAAGCAATAAAAATATATTTTTGCAAAATTTGATTATGAAATTTATATTTTTTGAGTGGTAGGTAGGTTACAGAAGGACGGAAAGGCGTAAGTCATCAAGCTTCTGATCATGGCGTTGTAGAACATCCACAGCTTATCGCCTCTCCTGAACAGAGAGTAACCATCCTTACTTGTAGATATTTGTATATCGATTTAGCGGTGCTAATTGACAGAAAATCCTATCTCCACAACTATAAATTGGTGAAGTTCAAATTGTCATAGAGACGAAACTCAATGGCTGACTTTAATAATTCTTTTACCAAATGAAAGTATAAAAAGAGAGCTTTTAAAAAATATAAAATTCATAATAATTAATTTATGTAAAAATATCTCTCTTGATAGACCAATAATTTGTGTATTTACAATGTAATTTTTATATCATTTTGTTCAATCTATCTTACTAAGCAAGAAAAATATATTTTGCCAGACAGTATTATGAATGTTATATTATTAAAAAGCGCTCTTTATATATAATAATTTGGTAAAAGAATTATTAATGTCTGCCATTGAGTTTCGTCGCTATGATAATTTGAACTTCACCAATTTATAATAGTGAAGATAGAAACTTCTGTCAATTAGCACTGCTTATTGACTTCTGTCACAAATCGATATACAAATATCTAGTATCGAGAGTGAAACCTCTGTATTATGTTTACTCTATGCTCTACGTAATATTTATTACATACGAGACCTCAAAAATAGCGCGTGTGTTTCATAACGTCCATGTAATTTTGACTGAATTCAATCTGTAAAAATGTGTTTATTAGGAATTTCGATGTAATTGTCTTACGGTATCACTCTACTCCATACTCCATACTCTATGTTACGCCGGTAAAGTGACCTTTTAATCATAAGTTATATAGAGATCCGACTCTCCATACCAGATATTCATATGTCGATATTTTCTTACCAAGTGATCTTACCAAATTCTATCTCCACGATTATAAATTGGTGAAGTTCAAATTGTCATAGCGACGAAACACAATGGTGGACATTAATAATTCTTTTACCAAATTAAAGTATAAAAAGAG
Source organism: Minona dolichovesicula (assembly GCA_036873645.1). Taxonomy (NCBI): domain Eukaryota; kingdom Metazoa; phylum Platyhelminthes; order Proseriata; family Monocelididae; genus Minona; species Minona dolichovesicula. Next base: position 4,478 of record JAYJLU010464389.1, on the reverse strand, counting down.
CGCTTTTTAATGATATATGTAGAATTCATAACTGTCTAGCAAAAATATGTTTTTCTTGCTTAGTAAAATTGATTGAACAAAATGATATAAAAATGACACAGTAAATACACAAATTATTGTTCTATCAAGAGATATATTTTCACATTAATTAATCATTATGAATTTTATATCATTAGAAAGCTCTCCTTTTATATTTTCATGTGGTGAAAGAATTATTTAATTCAGTCATTGTGTTTCGTCTGTATGACAATTTGAACTTCACCAATTTATAATGGTGGAGATAGGAGTTTCTGTCACTTGGTAATAAAATATCGATATACAAATATCTAATAGTCGCGAGTCGGAACTCTATGTAACTGTTTGTTGCTTTTAATCTATGGAAATAAAGAACCAACTTGCATTCCCGGCTAATAGTAGGGTCTTGTACCAGCGTATACTATATGTATATTAGGTGATATTCAAAAATGAGATTCCCGAAAATGAACTTTGAGTTCTATGGATCAGGTTAATTCATTTATTTAAGCAGATTAATCATCCGACTAGATATCCAAATAATGCTTTCCGGACTGGAAGACTTAGATCCGCTGGATATTGAAGTCAATAAAATAGCATTGTCGAAAAATATTTTAGAAAAATTGTCGGAATATAAGCTAACCGATGGTATAAATGGATCGATAAAAAAGTCGTTGCAGACTTCGTGGAGTACCGGCACAAGGGAGAAATGTAAAGACAACATTTGTAGACAAACTGCCATTGTCACTCCGGAATCGGTTGCGAAAGCTGTATGGAGTGAGGTCGTCCAGAAAATTCCACCCAAACTGATTGAAAAAACTTCAAAACAGATTGAAGACACAATTGAAACCACTGAACGGGAACGCCTCGAAGCTGAAAATAGAGCAAAAGAATCCGATGTTGAATGATTAAAGTTTAGTAAATGATCTTCATCTGGAGGCTGAACGAGTATAATGACAAGGTTAGGTTTAGTTCTGAAGGATAAGATACATACAATAGCTCAATCAATATATGGAATCTCCAAATTCTATTAAGGAAATACAGACTATAGAAGTAATTAGGATATGAAAGATATAATATAATATATATTGGTGTAAATGTTCATTTTATATGTCGAGTATATTGTAAATTATAATGAAATATATGTATTACATAATATATAAATACGAAATAAATTTTGTTTTCTAACTCTCGAAAGCAAAGTGCGTAAAATAATAGTAATAATAATAATGGCTGAATTTGAATCACAAATGATCGAATCGGTGATACATGAACAATATTAAAAGAGAGTGAAAAACAATAAACATAGCAGCATACACTACGACTATAAAACATGACTATTTAACTGATAGTATTTTAATAAGGTTTTTTAGTCTTTCTGTAACACAGAAAGTAATGCAGTAGCTTTGACGGTGACGTGATGAAGTGACCTAGCTGGAGAGATGAGGGCCAGCGTGCAAGAAGTGGTGCTACCTTGTGGAATTGTTACGCTGTACGTCTGCAGAGTTTGTCAGTGAAGGTGGGTAGCTTCATGATAGAGGTAGTGCCAATGATAGAGGTAGTGCCAATGATGCGGTGGCTCTGTGCTCATTGCGGTTAAGGCGCTTGAATTGAGAGGTAGATTACAGAAGGACGGAAAGCCGTATGTCATCAAGCTTCTGATCATGGCGTTGTAGAACATACACAGCTTGTCGCTAGGAAAGCCAGTGGATTTGAGCACCTTGAGTAAAAACATTCTTTGTGACGACTTGATCGATATGTGTTGTCCAACGGAGATTGGATGAGATAGTTATTCCAAGCAATTTGGCTTCAGTGTCTTGCTCAATGGTGGAATTGTTAAAAGGTAGGGAGTGGGTAAATGTTTCTTGGTACTGTGGACCACTTCTTTGGTTTTCTTTATGTTTATTTGGAGAGAGTTGTTTTTGGGTCCAGATGAAAAGGTGGTTAATTTCGTTGTGAAGGTTATCTTCGTTATCGGAGCGAATAAAGTGAGATAATGTGATGTCATAAGCATATTTAGTTATTATCGTGTTGGGGTAGATCAGATTGAGGCAAACCGTAACGCAGTCAAAGCAGAAGAGGGCAATGATGCTTCCTTGAGGGACACCGCTTGTGACAGGAAGCCACTCAGAGTGCTCCGTTTTGAGTGTGAATCGATGGTATCTACATACCTATATTCGAAAAAGTTGTGGATCCAGGTGATAAGTTGTTTTGTGACTCCAAGAGTGGCTAGAGCATTGAGTACAGTGTGGAAAGAGACTTTGTCGAAGGCCTTGGAAAAGTCGAACATCAGGATGCGTATACCTCCCCTTTGCTGGTCTAGAAATGAAGAGTATATTGATTGATGAGAGTCAGAGCGTTGGTGGTGCCGGAACCGTTGGATGAGATAGTTATAAAGACCAGTCACTATCTTTTGCATGTTTGGGACGATTTGAGAAGCAAGGTATTTATCGAGAATAAGCTTTTCCAGAATGAGGAGGAAATCGGACGAAAGTCAGTGATTTGGGGGTTTTTGTTTTTAGAATGGGGATGATTGAAGAGTGTTTGAAGCATTTGGGGACATTGCCAGTTTGAACGCTTTTATTGAATAATGTGGTGAGGTGAGGTGCCAGAATGGGCTGTTTTCTCGAAGTACCCAAGCTGGGACATTATCGATGCATGCCAGGACTTTTGTTTTTGAGTTTCCTTAAAGCTGGGGAGGGAGTTGTAGTCGAACACGATACTAACCGTTTCAATGTTGAGAGATGAAGCAAACATTTAGTTGAGCTCGTTTGCATGGAGGGGACCAGCTAATGACCCTGTTTACAACAAATCGTTTAGCTAATAAAGCTAATGACACGACTTAAGTAAGAGTGAAACAAAGCAAACGAATGAGTTTATCGTTGCGTTACTTGGGGAGAAGCTATCCGTTAAGCTGAATGGTTTTAAATCTAAGTATAAGACCAATAAAAATAAATTTTAGAATATATTGTTCTTACTTTTATCATCACTTGGAAGCTAACAGAATAAATGTATATGACTGGAACATTATTTCTATTTTGGATAGTTTCTCTCTTACTTCACCCTTCTCTTTTTTCTATCTTTTGGTTTGTAGATTAATATGTAGGTATCCCATGTAATATGCTATCCAAGGAGATTCTAAGTTTTAAGTATCTAAGGTTTATATAATTGATACAGTTTCAACAAGTAGCTCATTTAGATAGGTACCTGGAATATAAGACATTTTAGGAAATCGAGAAAATAATCTATAACTTCTCCTAGAATCGCCTCGTCGTTTCTGTAAATTAATAAGGAAGGAGACAATAGTTTAACATTATCATCAATCTACTTATAGAATAATTGCAAATTGCTAATCTTTTCTTTTCTTTTATCCTTTATTCGCTCATTCTTTGATGTAGTAATAGTTCCTTTTGTAATATCGAGCAATGATATTTTCAAAGAGTTTTCAGCTATTTCTCATTCTCATTATATTATAGATCTATACTTATTATCTTGCAAATCTGAAATGGCATATTAATCGAATCTCCTGAGATAAATGGCGCAGTTTGTAAAACTAAAGGGTAAACTATAAGATCAATTCATGCTGTATTTTATTCCCAGTTCCCGCAAAGATATAATAAGTGCAATAATTTACATAAATATATGTCTATCTAATACTCTGTATTTATTCTCTAAATAAACTAATGTTATTATTTAGAATTGTTGAATCAGAAATATCAGTAACACGTCATCATCATCATCATTGTCCATTATCGGTCCACTGCAGGACGAAGGCCTCAGCATGCATGCGCCAACTCTTCATGTCTTGAGGTTCTCTCTTCTCCATATGACTGATGAATTCCAGAAGGAACGAAGGTCTGTCTCCCATGTGTCGGACGGTCTACCTCTCGATCTTTTGCCATTTCGTTGGGTTCAATTTGTCACCCTGGTGGTCGTCCTTCGGTTGTCCTGTCTTCTGGCCACATGTCCTTGCTCATCACTTTCCGAATTATATCGTCAACCAACCTCTGTGGTGTTTCTAATGATTGTTTTCCTCGATCGGTCTTCCTCGATATGTTAATCATAGCTCTCTCCATTGCTCTTTGAGCTGTTCTTAAGCGATTTGTCTTCTTCTGTGTCAAGGTCCATGTTTAGGATGCATACATATGTCAGAATATGGTAGAATACATTAGTTGAATACTTTCATTTTAAGGCTGATAGGTATATTGCTATGTAGGATGTTACGTATCTTTCCGAAAGCTGCCCATCCTATTTATATTCTCTTATTAATCTCGCTTGATTGGTTATTTTCTTGAAGACTGATATTTTGGGGTAAATAAATAAATAAATAAATCGCTATATTTCCTGTATGAGTCATCATAAAGAGGAAAATTACAGAAATTAGATAAGTATAACCACAATAAGTATTATAGAATTATAAACTTCTAGAACTATAGAATTATAAACTATAAACTAAATTATAAACA
>JAYJLU010463278.1:0-12819 GCA_036873645.1 Minona dolichovesicula | reverse complement strand
ACAATTTGAACTTCACCAACTTATAATGGTGGAGATAGGATTTTCTGTCAATTAGCACTGCTAAATCGATATACAAAATATCTAGTATCGAGAGTTGAACCTCTGTGATTTGACAGTATCTTTAAGAGATTGCTATGATTATAATTTTGGCAACGAAGAAGTTGGACTGAACGATGGATATGTTACGAAGAAAGATAATTATCTGAAGAAGACAGACTTCTTTCCTTTTAGTTCTTTTGGTTGAGATATAAGATGCCATGTGAGTCAAATGAATTCATTGGGATAGCCATTGGAGAGCAGGATTTTGTTTTAAGAATGGATCACTTTGTAATAATGAAAAGTTTGAAAGATATATAGAAGAAGTAATCTTCTGTGCCCTCTGTACCTACCTACAGCGTGTGTCCACACCTAGAGCTGGGTGTGTGGACATACCATAAAGCTGATCTGTCACTCAGCAACGCAACGACACACACAGCAGCGATCTCACACTGTATGTATGTTAGGTAAGAGCTTTGAGAATGTATCTCCATATACATACATACATATCTCCATAAAGAAATCCAAGTAGGAATCCAAGGAAATGCACTCAATTTGCTGAAATCCTACTTTGACTCTAGAAGACAACGGGTCAAGATGCAAAGCAGCTACAGCACAGAACGTCAGGTTGATTATGGCGTTCCGCAAGGTAACGTCTTGGGACCGCTCCTCTTCACCTTATACGTGCTCGATTGTGACTCCCAGATAAGTAGAGAAGACACTGGATTAGGGCTGGTACAATTCGCTGACGACACAACAATTGTTTCATTGGGCAAGACTGATTTAATCGCCGCAAACAAGCTGAATAAAGCTCTAAAGCGCTTTGAACAATATGCATCGGCAAATAAACTGGCAATCCAACCCAGTAAAACTAAGTTACTCCGATGCGGTACTCATCAAAAGCGGGCATCTGGATCACCAGAAGAAATTATAACAGGTGGCAGGACCATTCCTTACGAAGAAACCATCGAGGTGCTGGGAATGAATATTGACTCATCTCTATCGTGGCTCCCTCATTGCGAGAAGGTTTTAAACAGAGTGTTTGGTGTAATAAAATCACTCCGCCGAGTTGCAAAGTATCGTCCGCAGCGTGATAACGAACTTCTGGCCAAAGTCATTGGCTACCCCTCATCTCTTATACTGTCAAACCGTATTACACGAACGATGCCTCACATGAATCAAAGGCCCTACTCGATCGGGCTTACAAAGCTGTGGCAAGGATAGAAGTGTATGTGCAATGGGGCATCTGGGATGGTCAACACTCGATCGAGTCTATCCGCAAAAAAGCCCGAAAAGAATCTCTTATAAAAACAGTTTGGGAGAACGGATATCCTGAAGCCCTGCGTCATATGTTACCGGCAACCACAAGAGGTAAGAATGACAAGAAGCATTACAAGAGGCGATGTTGCAACTCAACGATGTAAGACAGAGTATTTGGCGAAAAAAATCCTTTCGGTACTGGGCACCAAGGGTTTTAAACTATTGGTGATATATCGTGTTTAGGACAATCCTGTAAATGGTATTATCAACTTCTCCATCAAACCTATAATTCATTATTATATCTATTCTGTAACAATATTTCCTACACTGCACTGCACACTTGTGCAAGCAGTGGAATAAAAATATATATATCCCGTTAACAGAAACAATTTCGACTTTTCATGAACACTTTTATTTTACTGCAGACAGATATGATGTACATAATTATATGCCTGTTATTCTTGTTGCGAAGAGAGAAATTTAAGAGTCAGTTAAGAAAACAGTTTAAAAATGATGACTTTTAATTTTTACATTGTTCAGGAGGCTTTCAGAAAATGACATGCTTTTTCTTGAATTAATTTTAAATGTATTTTCACTGTCTTTCTTCTTTTACATTCATTTGATAAAGGGGGGCATTGATGTTGAGATCTGAGAAGATAAGTCTCATTTTTTATCCTCTAGAGTGCATAAACAAACATCTATTTTCTGTTGTTCAGTCTTGATAAATTAGAGAATTATCAGATTATATTGCGGTATAGAGATTCGTAATTTAGGAATATTTCAGATTCATTTTTTGTCTCTTATAATTTAGTACCTTCCAAGAAGTCATTATTGAATGAAATATACATATGGAAAGATGTTATATTAGTATATAAACATCTCTCGGTGGAGAGATAAATTTATTAACTGACAATAATAAAGAATTCAATAAAAGTATCAAAATATTTACAAAATATTTTTTAACTGTACCAATTTTCTATATTATCTCCTAACAACAGTTATTATATGGTATTTAGGACATTGATGAATGTTTTAGGATGGATCCTCATTCGGCACATTAACCGCACTAAATCACAATTTCCTCCGTCTTTAAATATGACAAATATTATCTCTCTATTTCAATCATAAAGAATTATGTATATATTGTTGTAAATTCATAATTTACATATAATAAAGCTATGTTGAAAATACATATTTCTATCCATAGAAATCGGAACTTGACTCAAGACTTCATTCGGGTTGTGAGATCACAAAAATCTAACGATGACTTCTCTATGTAACCCCGCGGGACAAAATCAATCGATAATTAATTTCTCTTTCCTTCTAATCTTCTTATAATTGTGAATTGTGTAGTCAGCCAATAGAGTATAAGTGAAGGCTATACGAGTTGAAGAAAGTTGCAACCACAGTCTTATCACTCTCAAAATATTGAAATGCATATCGATGGTTTGTAGATTACACGCGGCCGACAAATTCCTATCTTCGCCATTATAAAACTACCAATTTCAATTTATCGCCTCTCCTAAACGCCTTCTCTCATTTTAATAATTCTTATATCTTTGGAAAGCGCTTAATGTATATGTACGTTCTTTCAATGAACGAATTATTAAAATCAGATAAGGCGTTTAGAAGAGCCGATAAATTGAAATTGTTAGTTTTATAATGGCGGAGATAGGACTTTGTCAGCCGCGTGTAATTTACAACCATCGATATGCATTTCAATATGTTGAGTGAAACCTCTGTATTACTGTTATTATTCTATACGTTATGGTTGCAACTCTTGGGACTTTTTATTCTGTGGAGGCCTTAGATACGATGAAGGGCAAGCAAATAATGATGCATATTCTATGGAAATTCACTCATCGCCATTAATTGCTATTCTAGAGTAAATTTCTAAATTTCCATAATTGCTCGATAGCTCAATAGCTCGAACTGACGAGTTTTTCCTTTGTTTATGAAAGCGTTATCTGTAGGTGGAGCCTAGAGTGGAGGACTGTGATAGAAAATATAAGTATACACTAGCGGCGGTTAATTCTGATGTCTATGGTGTACACACAGAGAAACGACTCTTTCTTGCAGATATTTGGATATCGATTTATGCCCACCAATCGACTGAAAATCCTATCTCCACCATTATGAATTGGTGAAGTTCAAACTGTAATAGCGACAAAGCTAAACGAGCGATTTTAAAAACTCTTTTACCAAACTTAAGTAGAAAAGGAACACTTTTACTGATATAAAAATAAAATTTATAATTCAATATGATAGTAGCACAGTATTGGACATTCACAGCTTGTAATATTACAATCTATTTCACTACGCGAGAAATGTTTCTGTTATTATTGCTTCATTATTACTTTTATATCATTAAAAGTATACTCTTTTCTAACTTCAATTTGGTAAAAGAGTTTTTAAAATTGTTCATTGTGCTTCGTCGCTTATAACTTCGTCTTCACCAATTTATAATGGTGGAGATAGGATTTTCTGTAACTTGGTGGCCATAAATCGATATCCAAATATGTACAAGCAGGAGTGAGAATTCCATATTATAATAGTCTATAGCTTATATGCAAGATCTGCAAGAGATAACATGAAAGAGAAACATGATATGAAATTCGCGCTTTGAAGTCCATGCTGATAATTCTAATCTGAGTGGAGCCACAGTTCAAGAGAAAGGATTTGATTACAGTATGAATCTGTAAGTGCTTTCATGTTTAAGAATGTTTGGAATTACAAAATTATAACATTTCCTAACACAAACAACATATTTACTTTCTTTAAGATTCAATACAATAATACCATCAATACATTTCACAGAAACATAATAACTCGAAAAATCATTTATTTAAATCTGATTACCTGATTTATTATATTAATATGTAGGTACATTTTATGGCGCCAACTTGAAATATCTGCCATTTTTTTTAATGGCGGCGATTGGATGGATAAAACAATCCATCGATATACATTTCAATGTTTGGTCTAATTCTACGGGACATAACTCTGCAAAAAATTGAATTGGAATTTTAACACTGAGTCGTTTAACAACAAACAATAGGTATAAATTTTTTTTAAAACTTTAAGATTTGTATTTTAAAACCATATGCAAATATTAAGATAATGAAAATAAAACAAAATAACAGCCTATACATTTAGTTAAAATCTTTGTTTTAAACCTTCAAAATAAACATTGCAAAACATGTCGGTCGGCGCGAATATTTAAATATAAAAATGGAAATAAACAGAGTAAGATTTCTAGAAGTACCATTTTTATCAGTAAAACGTTTTACTATTAACAAGGAGAGAATTATTGACGAAACTATTCCGGGCACTAAACTGTGGAGGAGTAGTTTAAGGGGAATATGATTGCGGAGAAGATGTTTTCATTCAAAATAATATAGGTACCCAAGAAGCAATGAATAAATTGTCAGGCTAAGTGTTTTGAGTTTATTTTCTCTCCAAAGGCATCACTTTTGTACAAAGAAGAACGAAACAAAATAATATAGATTTTATGATAATAAGATCAATGCTTATTGATTCTGTGTACTTATATTTCTTTCAATTTCAAAATTATCTAAAATCAAGAATTCAATAAAACAATCATTTAAAAAAAGTACATACAAGCAAGCAAATACCTTGGCTTTGTCTAAGATTTTCATTGCGTATTCATTGCCGGTTTCTTTATGTCTCACCAACATGACACGACCAAATGACCCAGTACCTAGAGTTTTAGCCCTGTCAAAATCTTCAAGTTCAGCGGTGTTCTGACAAAATAAAATGTGTGGCGAATATAGGTACATATAAAAAAGAAAAGAAATCATCATTTAAAATTATAGGACTTCATTCACTACAAAAACACAGCTAAATGCTTACTTGAGTTGGGTTTTCCCATCTCGCCTGAGACTCGCGCTTAGCTTGATCTAAAAATGCTTTAACTAAAAAAGAAATTGATTGAAATCAATTAACTATAGGTATATTGAATGTTATGTCGATACCTTTTCTAATTTATTTCCCAAATAATTAGTCCCTTATTATGTGCCCTATCTTTCCATTAATCAATAATTTATAGAACGGAGAGGGGATAAGATATTTGGGCGCATCATCTATACGTATCTATTCTCTACTCAAGAAATACAACAAAAATGAAAAATGCTTCTCAACTTTTCATCGATTCAATAAACAGGTTCAGTATAAAATTCTCAACTCTAGACACAGTATTTGAACTGAGATCGATTTAATTTTCAACTATAAAATATTTATAAACGTGTAATTAATTTTCTTATGGAACAAAATTTCCTATTAGTTAATTAATTATGAAATACATTCGCAAATTCTAAACTGCGTAGATAATCCCATTTTTAAGAAATTAATCTTTACATGGAATACATATAGGTAATACCTAAATTTTACTTATTAAATCAATTTAGAAATGTATTCGCTTGACTATATACTTATCCCTACTGAGGAAGAGAGAGATTGTACTCCATCAAATTGAAGACATTTCTCCATTTTATTATATATTAATTAATTAATTAATTATTTATTTATCTGAAGAAATGATTACTATTTGTTAGTTATTCTGAATGAAATCGATACCTACCTATGCTTAGAAAAATATCTTCAGTCAAGATTGTGTGGTTCTATACAGAGAAACACGAATCTGTGATCGTATTGTAGGTATAGGTAGTAACTCAAAACCATCTACATATCTCTATAGTTTCGGCTTGAAGAATACCTATATTCAATGCATATATAATCATTCTACTAATTCAGAACGCATTTATACATTTATATAATTAAAAGAGAAAAAGATTAAGCACAAGCTGCTAAAATCAAATTGTATTCACAAATTTATTATGTTGTAATAATACCTTGTTCACTATTCTATTATCACTTGATAAGGGAATGTTCTCAGAAAATTTGATTTTAGCAGGTTGTGTTCAATCTTTTTCCTCTTTTATTTTTAAAATGGAAAGCTCCAAGCTTACATATATAATTGATCCATTTTTACCACTTGACCCATTACATTTATCGATTACCTTGGCTTTACTATTATAACGTTCAGAAGACAAAATGAAAAATATGTATTTGTAGTGTCTCACGCTAAGGATATCATTTAAAGGTAAAACTAAATCAGGAGCTTCCTTATATCAATTATCTTCTCACTTGTTTAAAAGTGGTAATAAAAAATTTCATCTACCAAAATGTTTTCCATTAAAAAAACTCGAACAATATAAAGTTTAGTTGAGACAAGATTCATAAGATTCCCTCATAGCACATTTCTAGAGACACCTTATCTAATTATTACCGTGTAAAAATGGTGCTTAATAACTAGAAAATATATATAATTCAGCAAGCAAATGTTTAAACGATAATGAAAATTAATCTCTCTCTCCATACTATTGCGTAATCAATATATTTAGTGTTTTAACAACAGCGAAGTTGTTGCAACAATCTTTCAAGTATCAGGATGATAGGTAAGCTATTTTTCTTGACAACGTTTGCACAATGTGTTTTTTCTTCAATATAATGCATTTTAATGTTCAAAAAAATGTTAATACTCTTATTAATTTATTTCCCAAGAATTCATAAATGGCAGCAAAACAAAATCTGTAAAAATCAGTACTTTCATATGCTGATGTCGCGAATGTAGTAAATTAGCATGATATGTACTGGTGAGGAGTAACATAATGGAGTTTTTCAAAATGTTATTAGAACAGTCTTATTCATCGATTTTATTTGATAATCCCAGTGAAAGTGTCATTAACTTAGAGTCAGCATTCCTACTCCATCTTATATGGAGAAGAAAATTGTTACAAGAATTTAAATTCGCAGATTCGAAAAGAAATGAATTAGTGAATCAATATTTTTTGTCAGTTTTAACTTTAGGGTCTATATTTTAATTTTGACAGCATGGTAAAAATATTAGGTATGAATTTGCAAAGATAAATTCTTTATAATTACTATATTCAAAACATGATATTTCAAAACTGATCAATGTCGACTTGATGTTGTCTCGTGATGGAAATGATTGTTAGGTACACTCTCCATACATACATAAACACAACAAAGTCATCGCTATTATTATTTGTGGTTTCTTCATTTATCAAATGAATGTAATTATGTAAATCGATAATAATCCAATCATATGGTAACAACAAATGTGAATATAAATGAATGCAACATTCTTTCATTCAATCAACTCTTCACTAAATAGAATTCTTTAAATGTTTTTATGTTCATATGTATAAACTATATAATATTGTTTCTGAAATTTTTAATTGCTTGGTTTACAATGCAATAATTATTGCAACTAGTGAAACATTTGGCCAACACAGGCAATAATTATTTATTATCTATGTCTATAAAACAACTCTGAATCCAGTAATCAATTATTTTGTTTGGTTTTATATACATATTTGACTTCATTTTTTAGATAATCGAATTTTATATCAAGTCTATCTAATACTTATGAAATGTTCGACAACATAAGTTCTACATTTGCTGGCTAGATCTAGTTCTCTTTTCTCTCTCTTAAAAATGTAATGTTCATATCAACTTTAAAATTATATAGTAGTGCATACATTTACTTCGTAAAAATTTCGTTTTCCACCATTAAATTCCAGTCAATCGTGAAGCAATGTTATATATAAATGTTAACAAAGATGTTTAATGTTTGTGAAATTGCAAAAGAAATACATTTTTAATATTTAAACTAAAAGTCTAAATGTCACTCAGGTAGAGTAGCTAAATATCCAAAAGGTTTATAAAGAATTTATTGGTAAGATGTAGATAGATACATATTTGTTGGGGTAAGGGAGCGAAATTCTATGAATTTTAATATTCAAAGCTCCAAAGCACAAAACTTAAAATATTTAAAACAAATGGCATCATTACCTTGCATTTGTACTAAAATTAAAATAATTGACACCTTTTTAATAATAACTACTATAGGCATAAAAGCTTTAGTACATTTCCCAGTGCAGATGATAACTCACTTTCATCTATTTGAGAAGCATGGTGAACAACAGCTTTAGACAATCGGAAAAAATCAGTTGGTAATTATTTCCATAATTGAATAGAATAGGAAATAATTCAAATTCAGAATTCATCTGTGTTATACATTTGATGGAATTTAAGAAAAATTCCATCATTGTTCAGTAAAATGAGTTTGTCTTTCACGTTTTATTGTACAACATTTATATGTTCAAATATTCTCATTATGTAATGATAAAGTTTGTCTGTCTATTTCAATAACTCAATATATGAATATTTAGAAAGACCTTGTTATATTTTGTATCAAGGTTAGAAAATTAGTTGGTTGCATTCAAAGATGTTCAAAGACCTTCAAAGATGTTAATTCATATTTAAATTACATCTCCTAAAATTTGCTTAGTAGCATCAGTTGCTCATTTAACTGTTTATTATCTTTAGACTATTTTTTATGAACTGAATAAACCAGCTGATATTTTGTCCATTTAATACTCACACTTGTATGTGTGAAAGACATTTGATATAAGTCTAATGAATAAGCATGAAAATGATATGAATATAATTATGAGTGCTTAATACTATTGTGTTTACTAATTTAATATATTCAATGAAAAATGAAATATCATTATATTAATAACAATCTTCATAAATGGTGAATATATATATTGTTCATTGACAAATTAAGAGGTAGTGAAAGAATAATAACATTATGACATATTGGGTTATATTTTAGTTTATACTAATTCATACACCCTGGATGAATGTAACCATACAGTAACCTATTTTCCTAATATGTTTTTGTTAATATAAAAAGAATAATATCACAGAAAATGATTTTTTATAAGTATGTGATTATGACATTGTTTACATTATTAGTTACATAAAAATATATTTTAATATTGTTTAAAATAAATATGACCTTGTGGGTCATTCCAGCATGAATCAACAAATGGCCTGTGGCACATATCAGCAGAACTTATACAACTTTAACCATGGTTTATCCCATATGTAAAAAAGTAAAATCCAAAATATCAGTAAGATATTCTTAGCCATTTAAATTTTAGAATCATTTAAAGCTACATTCAATGTCTGAAAATTGTGAAAAATCAATTTTTTGGTATATTTCCATAGTCATAGAAGTTTTCTGACATAAAAAAACAACCATTCCTTGATTTTATGAAAATACATGTCATTGAATATGTAAGCAAAATTTCATGAGGTTTTCTTGTGTCAGAAATGAGGATGAGTTATTTTAAACTAGCATGTTTAAGAAATTTTTAAAAATGCAAAAAAATCAGGGTAACTTTAAATGATTCTAAAATTTAAATGGCTAAGAATATCTTACTGATATTTTGGATTATACCTTTTTATATATGGGGTAAACCATGGCTAAAATTGAAATAAGTTCTGCTGATATGTGCCACAAACTTTTTTTTAAATCTGTTGATTCATGCTGGAATCAATTTCCACCCTTACGTGAAAACAAGAACACACTGACCATGGAATGTACTTCAAAACATAAAGTTAATACATTCTTCAAGTCAAGGTTATATTGTTCAACAATATGGAAGAATAGCAATTTCTTGTAATGATAGAATAATATGAATATTGAATAAATTATAGTAAGTCAGTGAAAATTTAGTAAATCTAATCCAAATACACATAGTCATATTCAAGGTATTGAATCATTTTAGACATATAATGAATATTTTATAAATCAGTGTCTAGGTTATCGACAGTAGGTAATGTAGTAATACAATTTTTGTTTATTAACAGTAATTAATAATCTTGTAATAAAATGTTAAATTACTGTTTGTATCTAGGAATAATAAAACTATATTACTATCATTTTTACTGTTGGTAACCTAGACAGATGCTTTAAAAGTATTAAATGTCACAAATTTCAGCTTGTTTATTTAAAAAGAATTTGAATGGTTTGTATTCTAAAAGGTATTTACTCTAATAGGGAAATGTAATCATTTCAAAAGATTATTTTTTTATAAATGAGCAATATCTGTGAAGAATTATTCTAATAAATTTTAAACAAAACTTTTGTCTAAATCTTTTTATTTATATTATGAATGACTTAAATAGTATCTAAAATTTGAAAAACTATATTTAAACATGTTTATTGTAGTGTCATTGTTGGAACGTAGTTACTAACTAGACCAATTGCTAACTTATAATAAGTCAGTTTAGGATAATGATTAGTTAACTTTTGCTTTTTGGAGATAAAAATAATGTGTGTTGCTCAAAACAAAATTTTAAAAATCAATTATATTTTAGTATGTTAACAAATAGTAATTATACATTTATCAATATAATTAAATAATCCTTATCCAACAAGTTTGTAATTGGGTTCCAATATTACCATATCAAAGGGAAATGGGGGAGGGGTTAGGGTTAGGATTTAGGGAAGAACAAATCTTAACCATTTTAGAAAATAGCAATTATAATAAATTTTTATAGTTTGGAGGACATGATTCTCTACTATTACCCAATACCCCATGTAAAAATATTTTTAGTGACATGAACAAAATATTTTTTATGGAATAAAATAATTACTTAAATAATGAAAATATTTGAAGGCTAACCGACTACCAATAATAATTTCTAGAAATACTTTTGAATCAGAAAATACATGAAGTTATAGATTGATTATAAAAAAAAGTTAGAATCAAATCCAATACACTACATAAATAAAATATTAGATAAAGTTAAAATAGATCATATTAACCAATAAATTTTAAAAATGAATGTGTTGTGAGTAATGTATCCATTTCGATATTGTAATATATGTAATAAAACCATTTCATAATTACACTTTAGACACTTATAATTATAAATACCAATGAATCACAATGTATTTCAATCACAATATTTATTAAATCATACTTTCGTTAATATCACCACTTTTTGTGGTATTGGTATTTCCCATGACTTTGAAATCAAAAGAATGCTGGTAAACTTTCCGATATAATTACATTAATTCACTTTTGTCTAAATCTTTTTATTTATATTATGAATGACTTAAATAGTATCTAAAATTTGAAAAACTATATTTAAACATGTTTATTGTAGTGTCATTGTTGGAACGTAGTTACTAACTAGACCAATTGCTAACTTATAATAAGTCAGTTTAGGATAATGATTAGTTAACTTTTGCTTTTTGGAGATAAAAATAATGTGTGTTGCTCAAAACAAAATTTTAAAAATCAATTATATTTTAGTATGTTAACAAATAGTAATTATACATTTATCAATATAATTAAATAATCCTTATCCAACAAGTTTGTAATTGGGTTCCAATATTACCATATCAAAGGGAAATGGGGGAGGGGTTAGGGTTAGGATTTAGGGAAGAACAAATCTTAACCATTTTAGAAAATAGCAATTATAATAAATTTTTATAGTTTGGAGGACATGATTCTCTACTATTACCCAATACCCCATGTAAAAATATTTTTAGTGACATGAACAAAATATTTTTTATGGAATAAAATAATTACTTAAATAATGAAAATATTTGAAGGCTAACCGACTACCAATAATAATTTCTAGAAATACTTTTGAATCAGAAAATACATGAAGTTATAGATTGATTATAAAAAAAAGTTAGAATCAAATCCAATACACTACATAAATAAAATATTAGATAAAGTTAAAATAGATCATATTAACCAATAAATTTTAAAAATGAATGTGTTGTGAGTAATGTATCCATTTCGATATTGTAATATATGTAATAAAACCATTTCATAATTACACTTTAGACACTTATAATTATAAATACCAATGAATCACAATGTATTTCAATCACAATATTTATTAAATCATACTTTCGTTAATATCACCACTTTTTGTGGTATTGGTATTTCCCATGACTTTGAAATCAAAAGAATGCTGGTAAACTTTCCGATATAATTACATTATTGAAACAAAATAATTATAATAATAATCTTTCTCACAAAATTTAATACACTCGTGCTGACTAGTTCTCTTGCTTTTGAAGAATTTTAAGATTTAAAATCTAATAGATTTTTTTAAATTTAATATTTTCATGGTTTTCATATAATGTCTACTTTTCTGTTTAGCCGTATTCTAGAAGGAAGCTTGGCAGAAAAAAGTTTTTTTTATTATTTCGCCCTGGTGATCTCGAAAAAAATGAAACTTTGTGAAGTTTGTTTGAAATATTGATTTATTTTATTACAAATAAGCAAATATGTATACTTAATATGACAAGATACGTTATAACTGCTGTATTAAGAAATAGCCACCGCCGCATTTATACTTACTATATAGATACTTCGCAGTATGAACCGAAATTTTACATTAGGAAATTGTACAAAATAGTTCTATACTGTTTTCTGTGTATCTCTGAAATAAAGTTTATATCGAAATTTGGTAATGAATTAAGGGGGATCCACACTACGTAACATTGTTGCATGCAACAGTGCAACAATGTTGCACGCAACAGACGTTTACGTCCACACTTAGTGCAACATTTTTAGTGCAACTTTTTACTTTTTT
>JAYJLU010461056.1:0-12830 GCA_036873645.1 Minona dolichovesicula | reverse complement strand
AAGTGTACTAAATTTCAAAATATTTTACATACCTAATCTAGATACCTATGTGACTCAAAATACAAGAAAAAATTTGATTTCAATTATTTTTTCTATACATGGCCTGAAATGGGTTAAAGGCAATTAGAGGACCCTATCCCAAGATTCATCAAACCTATTAGTCTCACAGAACGATAGCATTGCTTACGATGTCAACATGTCAACAAGCATTGAACGAGACACAGAAGCGTCCATTCATCAACAAAAGAGACGACACGACGATTGGCAGAATTTGATGATGAACGAAGAGGACAGAGATGTGAATGAGAAACGAGACAATGAAATGGAAAAAGAGATGTTTGTGATTTTCCAATAAGAAACTCGTCACCGGCCTTCAAAAGCAAGCTAACAGTACTTCAATCTCAACCGGAGATTATAGAAATATTACAAAGTTACTTGAGGAACTTGCAAATCCAGAAACAATAAAAAGATTGGACAGAGATGTGCATGAGCTGCATTATATCATATATCTACGAGACCTGGAAAACATAAACATAAGCAGACCTACATCTCAGTCGCGTCACGTTCTTGTAGGATATGAATTTCATTTTGATAATTTGATTGTGAATATGTTTTAATGCAAAACAATTAATACACATATGCTTATGAAATATTGAAATTAGATCTGATATGAAAATAAAGTGATTACCGAACTGACATATTCTTATTTTATTTTCTTCATCTCGATACACTGTTTGAAGAGGGAGTTGATAAATACCCTGGAATTCATTTCCTGCTGATGAACGTGGCTTCAGTCGATAAAAATCAATTAAATCTTTTGCAAAACATCTGAAGTATAAAAATAATCAAGATAAAAAGTTAATGGAAACGAGTAAAACATGAAATATACAAAGTAAAATAAATTCTTAGCGATACATGGGTTAATATCTCCTAAGACGAGATTAATTTCAAAATAGTAGATCAAAAGCATGATGATAAACAATAGTAACAATTATAACAAAATAATTTTTAATATTTTTCAATAATTCGTTACTACTTGTGAACATATAGTACAAACATAATATATCACAATAAAATAAAATAAATTAATTCCGTCCGATTTTACAAAAGAATTTTCCAAGACACAGATTGTTTTAAATTTTACAAGCAAGATCAATGAACACTTTTTTAAAGTATGCACAAACGGCTATTCTTCTTAATTATATTTTGTGAACGTTTTAATGAATTCATTTATAATACGTTAGAAACTCTAAGTTTAAATTCAGAAAACGTCTGGACACATGAATTTTGACAATTACCCTAAGGGTGATATTCCCGAAACCATTCAGAGTTGGCGACTAGCCGGTAGCCATTCGGAAGCTGGCTGGATGATATTCACAAAGGCATTCGAGAAAGAATTTGGATAGTCACATATAGTAGCCGCAGTTCTCGGAATGTCGGATTCCACATTCCGAGATTTATAATGCGAACTCAACAGCATGTGGCTACTAGCCAGTAGCCAAAGAGCTTCGTGAATTCAAAATTACGCTGTGAAATGCGGCTACTATAAAAATTCCGCCCCGGAATGCCTTTGTGAATACCACCCAGCCAGGCTTCCGAGTGGCTATTGGCTAGTCGCCAACTCGGAATGGTTTTGTGAATATCACCCTTAGTCCTTATTGAAATAAATGATTGGTTGGGAAATAAACTCTTCTCTTAAATCATTTTACAGTCTAAAGAAAGTTCGCTCTTTCGGACATATGTATGTATGGTCGGTGACATCAAGCTAAATTTTCAAATTATCAACATCACAAGAATCCGCTACGCACCTCCAGCTTGGTGGGGTTATATATAGACAAGGATAGACTGGAGATTATTAGCACAAGAGCAACGAAATCGCGTTACTGCAGTAGCGATTTGCTGTCCATCTCATCTATGGTAGCCAAGCACGACGCTAAGCTTTTCAGAGCCATCCAAGGAAATCCAAATCACAAACTATAATATCCTCTCTCTTCCCGGAAGTCAAACAGCACAAAAATACAACATACGAAAGAAACATTTCTACCACATCAGAGCTGCCATAACCACAGACCTAAATAATTTTATTACGCGTATGATACACGATTCTCAGAATACTTGACATTAATTATTCACTTATTAAGATTACTTATTCACATATGCAATATGCTATTTTATTTTTATCTGCCCTTGTACTCACTTGCGTGCGTTCGGTCAATTGTTTTTAAAATACATCTCTATCTATCTAGTGGCTCTGGGCGCTCTTGTAACGACCAAATATTCACTCTCAAAAATACTATTGAACAATGTCTAGAATTCAATCAAAACTTAGAAATTAACTTCATCGATTTCAAGAAAGCCTTTGACAGTGTTCATAGAGACTCCTTGTGGTACATCCTAAGATCGTTACTATTCACACTATAGTTTAGCGAGTTGAACACTTTTAGGAGATTTTGGTAAGTCAAGAATTGTTGTGGGATTCTATACATTGTGAACGTGATCAGACCAACTTAATTTATTTCCTATCATGTTTTCTTTAGTTTTATTGGGTTGTATTTAGTAATATCTATTAGGTACATGTGAGATCAAATAAACCTCTTAATCATTCTCTATTCTTAAATTTTTCAGATAATAGTTAGGTAATTTTTGTACAATAATAGATAACAGACGTGTTGGGTTGGTCAAACTTCAATAAAGTATTTTAACAATTCACTGGCAAATTAATAAAAGATATTAAAAGAATATTTTCATTGATAAAACTTATTACATAAATAATTAAATCAATTGACTATAATGAACTATTTTGATCTTATTAATGTATAAAATTTGTTTAACTATTGTAAATAAATAAATAATCATAACTTTTGCGCTTACTTTGAACCCATTATTGAATGAATATATTTTTAACTGTACCACTTACTCATTAAGGCACAGTTTTTGATTTTATTTCAATCTAATTAGAATGTCAGCCAATAATAACTCGACCAATTCAAAATGTCTCTAAAGAACAGTTAGATTGGCTGAATCATATCTGTCAATATGTGTTTCTATAATCTATAATCTAAATATAATATTCTGGGAATTCATAAAACGAAGTTATAGTAAACAATTAGATTTAGTAATAGTCGCACTAAATGATTTGATGATATTATTATTCATTTCACTAAGAACAATTTAAAATTGGAAAACTGATTATGTATATTATTCTGAACAGAAAACACTAAAACTAAAATTACTTGAACTGTTACTTGAATTGTCAATAACTTTTATTAAAAATTATTTGAATATTCAGACAAAAATGAACTTTTAATTTATCAGTATAATCTTACATCAATGGAAAGATATCTGACAGTGGATAATACTGTTACGATTTCTATTAAGGTGTCTTGAAATACTATCCATTAGTATTTTATGCTTTTAAAATAAAACCATAATAAATAATAAAGTAGTTGACCTGAAATTAGAGAAAATAAAATTATTGAGAAATATTCTCTTATTTCAACAGAAAAATACAATACTTCCTGAGCACAATGATGAAACACCACTGTCGTAACTTGCCGAACTTGATTACATACCTAGGCCGTGTTTCGAGTTGTACTAAATTTTACAACTCGAACACGCGTTTGCATTTAATTTTTACTCGTTTACATAGTTTCTAAAAATGGCATCAAATTAAACGTTTGATTGAGAAAATTAAACGTTTGATTGAGAAAATCAAACGCGATGAATTCGTTTTATTTGGCATCTAGACGCGTTGATTGGTTGAAAATTGTTTACATCTGGAGCGTGCGATTTAAAACAATACATTTGAATTAGAAGTTTTTACTATTGCATGGTTTATTTCATTCCTCCTAAGTTTTATAACTCTAAATTATACAATGATGTATTATTAGATATTTTATAAATGGGATACATCAGGATTTTTTTAAAGACAGCATACATTGATGATTTAACTTCATAAAATTGTATAAGGTAATTAAACAAATCATTTTATCAATTAAATATTGGTACTTTCAACCTACGTATATTTCGAAAAGCCAAATCATGTTTAAAACACGTAAAGAGATGTAATACAATCAATTAGAAAATCAAATTTTCTTTTCCAGATATAAAATAGTTTTCTAATTGAACGCCCCAAATGTAAACAATTTTTTACTAATCAGCGGGTTTAGATGCCAAATAAAACGAATTCATCGCGTTTGATTTGATGCTATTTTTAGAAACTAAACGAGTAAAAATTCGTGTTCGATTTGTAAAATCTAAACGTTTAGTACAACTCGAACACGGCTCTACTCGTTCAGTTCACTCAATGCTGGACATATGTATGTATATATTACTGCCTGCATGCAGACACTTTGACAACCATTTCCTGTTGTTCATTACGAATGCTCTCTCTGTTCATACTTATTATCTGTTCGTTTATTACCTATGCATTGTTCACTTAAAATTTATCGTTATTACAACATTACGATAACCACAAAATAATCACTACTAGTAGATATCAGGATATCAGTTTATATAAAAAGTATGAACTCAACATGTGACTTTTTTTTCTCGGAATTCTATCTGTATTTGCGTTTATGTGCTCAGTTTATTGTGACTGTTTTATTTAAGAGAATCAATAAAATAAAATACTCTCTGGCATCAAGTTTAATGTACGACCTTTGTACGAGTATGGTAATATGTATTGGAAAGCACGAGCTATTATACATGGAATGTATAGTATATTATGTCATGTTTCCACAGGTTACAAAGTCGGATTATTAAATAAAATAATTCTAATTATCTTAAATGAAACAATGTGAACATACAGATTTATAAATTGTTGGAAATATCCCAGCAGACAACATGATCTGATTATGACGTCGTGACGACGTCATAGTTATGATGTACGGACGTCATTTGTGGCAGTCTTTAAGACGTCATGAACAAGTCATAATAAACATTTCCCTATAAAAGTAAATAAGACTTTTTAAATGACGTCATATTTAGTCTTAAATCAGACGTCAGAGTAAAGTCATAATATGTCCCAGACCGACACGACCTAAAATGACGTCATGTTGTCTGCTGGGATATGTATAAGAGTGTATTAATATCGGTGTTTAATATCTCATCCTGAAATGTATTACTCAAAATCCATTCGTATAATTTTGAAGATGAAGATTTAGAATATAATGAAACTGTAATTCGACCTGAGTGCATAAGTACAAAAGTTACCAAGCAAATTAATATTGTAGGTAGAAAAGCAGTATCAAAAACATATTTATTATGTCACAAAATTTCGATTCCTTTTCTGCCTTTGTCATAAATATAAGTGTGTGTTTGCTATGCCACAATAAGAAATTAAATGTTTGCCATTATAGTATTTTTAAATGTTATTTAAATCTGCTTAATGTGGTGATCATCGTTGAAAAAGTTTCTTTAAATAATAATTTATCGCCCAAAACTGGTCGCTTTTTATCGCTCATTCTGGGCAATAATGACAATAATTAAGGATTAAAATATAAAGCTCACAATGTACCTAAATCTACTTTAACATATATTGCGTGTCACTGTTTACAAAAGTAGTGATATCAATTTTTAAAATACAATTTAAAATCTACTAATTATGATGTAATTTCATTTGACAATCTAAAAAAGAAAGAGAAATTCCAAAACGGATATTGTAATTAAATGTATTCTTTGGATTAGTTTATTTCCAGGAGTTTTTTTCAAAGAAATCTTAAATAATGGAAACAGTCTCATTTTGAAGTGTGATTTTCCCATCTTGATGTTCAATCGATAAGATTCAGTCAGCCGCAGGTGTACGATCTTGATGTGTGATTTTTTCAAATCGCGTGATAATGAACATTGTGCTTATTAAATTTGAATTTCAATACGCTGGCTGGTGTTCATATTGTGAACCAGAGATTTTGATTTCTATTGCAGTACATGTCGAAGACTGTGTACGGTCATTTAATGAACACGTCCTGCTGACTATTTAGGATATTTTCTATAAAATTATTGGCTATTTATTGTCCGTTGCTATATGCTGTTACTCACAAGCGGTATCATGAGCAACAAAAATGATTGTTTCAAATTCTCACATAAAATTAACTAACATTAGCAACCTTCCCTTAAAAAAGAACGATTTGTTATATTTATTAGTAAATTATAAGGTATTGCTAATCTGTTGCTAGGCAATGATGATCTGCATGGCAACCGGACAAAATTGATTTTTGATTTGAAATACTCCCGGAGAATAACAAATTGGACTCTTGTTTTAGAAAAATAAGATTTTAATACTTTTTGAAAATTATTGATCATAAGTGGTTTCTTGCTAAGTTTGTGTTTTATATTTTTTATTACTTTTACATAATGTTGTAAAGAAATAGATCGATTTTGTAATTTTAATCTTTATATCAGTTTCCTGTCCTTGGAATTTATGGCAGCCGGACATCAAAACAATCACGATATTTCGAATCCTAAATTACTTACTAGAGTATACTTTAAACAACATTAAAAAACTTTGAACGTTTAATCGTCAATTTTACCCATGTTGTTAGGTAAAATAAAACCGCATAGCAACAGGATAGTCAACAAATAGGCAGAATATTGAATATAGAAACAAGTTACATGAAAATTATTGCAGCCATATGCTGGATATTTAGCTAAAAGTGAATTTGGCCGGATTTAAGGCAATACTAATCCCCATAGAGCACAAACGGACACTAAAATGGTGGACGAATATTATCAGTGCTTACATGAGACTGAAGAAGAAGAATGACGAAAAAATGCTACTTTTTGTCCATCCATATATTTTGATCTTTCTATGTAGATATTAATGAAATGTTTGTGTCCATGTCTTAGTATGGCATGGCACCTTGCATGCAAATTTTCAAATCATTTCGTTAATTTGGGAGATTCGCCTCTCTAGAGAGATTCGAAAAATCGACCATTTTCAGCACACTTACAAATATACCTATAAGGCGCAATGCTAGTTATGAGCTAACTAGCCTATTGCCAGGATAGGCCCTACTAGGCTTAGATGTTTAAATAATTCACGAGTTTACATTTTTACACCAGCTGATCTCAGTTGGTGCAAACATCAGATGCACAGTCTCACGCAATAAACACCTGTAGTTCTCAGGTGGTAAATTATTTATTTATTTTAAATGCAATACAACGAAAGTTATTTCGTAAGTTTATGGTGTCTATATTTATTTAATTTCTATTTTCTAACTTCAATAGTGTTGAATCTAGTAGTATCATCCATCTAGGGAGAATGTTTTTCAATTATTATCTGACTGACGTGCATAATGATTTCTGTGTGACCTATTCAAAGACTTCAGAAAAAAGTAACAAACCACTATTAAAGAAAACCTATGTAGATCCAAGATTAAAAAGTTGAATTCACAACGGACATCAAAACAGTCTTCGCTTGCAAGAGAAGATTCTTCGATAATTACAAAATAGTGACATAACCAAACTAAAGTAATATATTTTGTCCCTGAAATAATCTAAATTATGATATTCACAATATATATGTAGTATACCTACATAGTTGTCTACATTTTTGTCCTGTATACTGATATTTTGTTCTATTAGAATTTTGTCTAACATTTTGCTAATTTATAATCAGATGTAAAAAAATCATCACATCATTATCCCACGCAAAAATATTGAACGTATTGTAATAACAATTCTATAATTTAATCTACCTATCAACCCCAATATTATTCATGTAATTCATGTATTTCTATTTGTGTTCATACTGTACATGTTTTATTGTGTTTCAAAAGTATTTTAAAGGAAAATATCTTTCTTCAATTCTATTACCTAATAGTGTAGTGCCTCACAATTATTAGTTGTTAAAATGAGTGGAAAATCATTAAAATTCAAAGATTTAATTTCACTGATATTTCCTTGACAGATAGGTATATTCAGTTGGATATTCTTTTATGAAATAGACGCCAGAATTATTTAAATCATTTACGAATTCTATGCTTCTTTATTAAATTTTGAATATACAATTTTTAACACACAGTAAATGTTTATCATTGTTAATATGAATGTGTCCATGGCGCAAATCAAATGTTTCGTCCTGCAGTCTTTTATCAAAGGTATATAAGTAATATACATACATATATAGATAAAAGTTATACTGAATATCAAACTAACAACCCCATAATTTCAACCTCTGGGTATTAAACAAGGAGTTCAGGTTAAGAGTTACGACTTTAAAGATTTTTCTCCTGAACATGTACACGAAGTTTACCGTAGATCTCCTTCACATCAGCATCTGCTTTATTCACGTCACTGTCTTCAATTTCTTTAAGAATTCCTGACACCGTAGATTTTTCTTCATAGAGAGCAATCTCTTGCAGTTTTATCAAGGCATCATGCAAAGCAAGTAACCGATTGTAAAGAAGACTTTCCAATGCAGCGACTTCCTCTTGGTTCTCTGAAAGGATTCTCTCAGCATTTTCTTTTCTAGTTTGTGCATTTCCTAGCAGCGACTTAGTGTCTTTAATTTGTTTAATTTTCTTTTCATCCAGAATTAATTCGCTTGGGTCTTTATTTAGAATATTCTCAATTTCAGACAGGGTCATGCGTTTCATTGAGTATTTTCGTAGTTTTGATTGGTCGTGACTGTTTTTATAACAACTACAACCCATACAATAGTGATCCCACTTTAAGTTTGCGCATTCATAAAATAAACATAATGCAAAAATATTGTGATCACAAGGATCGCAGCAAGTGATTTTACATGTTTCACAATTGTAGAACTTTCCATTAGCTTTCTCTGAAATCTTCACATCGAGTCTACATTCTTCTTGCTTTGAAAAGTCCTTAGAACACTCTTGAACCTGGGTAGCAAAATGTTTTTGATCTTGTAAGTGTTCCAATGCTTTTCTAATTTCTCTTTCTATTGATGACTGCTCCTCTCTGAGACGACTTCGCTCCTCTAAAACCTTTTTTGAATTTTCTAGACTTTGGACTGGTGTTTGATCTAATCTATCAAAGAATTTGTCAAATGTCTCATAGACATCTTCAAATTTTTCTTTAACTCTTCGTAGACTTTTCTTCTCTTGGGGTATTTTCTTGTAGAGCGATCCATTTTCAAATGAATAATGTGTCACATATTCGACACCATGCTCTTTCACAGCTGTTAGAACACATGGCTCATCCTCGTCAGTAAAAGTGGCCCATATGAAGAGATTATTTTTGATATCTCTGCCAAATACTTTCATTACAGAGTCAAAAATATATTTTTGTCGGTCACTCAATCTTGGTTCCGTGCCATTCACAGTAATACAGACAGCATTCACTGAAGTCAGACTGTATTGAAATAAATGTTTTATCTGATTGAATGTTTCCAAGTCTCTCTGTGCGCCACGAGTGTCCCCAAAACCGGGAGTGTCAACAATGTTCACTTCGAATTGTAATTTACTGTCATTCATCACTCCAATCTTGTAGACGGTGATCCAATCAGTTTGCGAGTCAGCCTATAATAGATATATGTAGTAAAAATAGATATAGTGTTTTGACACGCAAAATATTTACTGTAATTCCGTTGTACAATATATGGATTATCTTAGATCAAATCAGTCATCTAACTGAATTATCAATCGCAGTAGTTAGGTAAATATGCCTACCTGAGATTTGCTATGTTGTTCACCTTCCTCTAAACTGACGATCTCCAATCGGTATTCATCATCAAACTGAATGTCAGCGATGTAGTTAATCAAGGCATTGATAACTGTACTCTTTCCAGATCCTGTGGTACCAATCACCAGAATGTTCATTTGGCGGATACCAACCGTTGAATATCCTAAAATACAGAATGATTGGAAATTAATCTTGGTTTTCGGAAGATTACAGGATTTTAGAAAACTATTCCTAACATATTGGTCTACCATATTTTTGGATAGAAATGAAAACGATTCTGGCCATTAAAATACAATTATACATACATTCAATACGGTTTGGTGCAAAATATGCATATGTTTAAATCAAATCTAAAGAAACCATTTACATCTTTCTACCATCCTGCCCAACGTTGTCCAAAAAAGCCATAGTGTAGATTGTGCGGGAGAGCTTCAACTCTTAAAATATTGAAACTGTATAATATCGATTTTGTTACGCTGTGGAGATCAATTTCCTATTTTCGCCATTATTAAATCCTCTATTTTAAAATTCGATTCCTCATAATGACAAGTGTGTTTTTATTATACAGTAGTTTCCTCGCTGAGAGATTATACAGAAAAACTTACTGTATACTATTAGCACGTATTTGAATCATCAGAATGGAAATGCGTGTATACATTTGGGACACATTTATACTGAGTGAGAAACATTAGGTAATATTTTTGAGTTAAGTCCCATAATTTTAAAAAATTAGATTGCCCAATTACCAACCTTTGGACAAACAAACGTTCTGTGATTTTATCTCGACTATAGAATTGATATTATAGCAAATGTATTTAATAAAAAGTACAAACGTTGAACAAAACGTTTAATTAAATACATAGATGTCACTGGAAAACATTGTCCGGACTGAACAACCCCAAGTTTGTATTCTGGAAAGTATAGATAAACTATAGACTTCAAGGTTAATAACATCTTGATATTTTCTTTGAGATTGTCTGATTCTGTATATATTTTGGGTAATTTTGATTGCCTAAAAATCCTTCCGGTAAAGGAAAACAAATACTATATACAGCCGGTAGGAAACGTATCCGGACACGAACAAAATTATGTGAAATTAATTTTTAAATATTTTATTTCTGGCCTCTTTCGCCATTTTCATGGATGCCATGTCATGTCATGGCCATGTCGAGCCATGTCATCAAGCAAGGAATGTACGTAAAAGCCTTTATAAACACAAACTACCCTGATAGGTGGATTAGTGACTGACGAGGTACGTCACCTGAGTCTAACCCTATAGAAACGTTGTCGGCCTCTATTGGTTAATTATACGAAATGGTCGCCCAAAATAGAATAGAACTGATTTCGGCCATAATTACACGCTTGTATTACTACGCAAGATTGGCGGAAGCTGTGTGATAGCGTCACAAAACGCTTAAGAATGGTTATAGCAGGTAAAACCTTTCCGACGAGGTAATAAGTCAAAATGTCAAACATTTTGTCATAATATATCATTCTCGAAAATTTCTCTTAAATACCACTCTCTAATATCATGCCGTCTATTGAATTGTGTTAACTTAAATAAACCATTGAATGCTTAAAACTATTTATTACCTTCACCTACATGCTGAAATTTAAAAAAATACGTATCCGTATGTCCGTGATGTTCGTGTCCGGATACTTTTGCTACCGGCTGTAGCTCCAAACAATATTTGATATACATATTTCCGTGGTTGTTTCGAGCTTAAAAGAGTTCATGCTACAGAAAGGGTCTATATAGTACATATTGTACAGTGGTGGCAAAAAGTCTGTGGACAAGCAGATAATAATATGCTATATTTAAGCAAATATACTATTACTAGTTGTACTATCGATTTCCACAATCCAATTTGCGGTTACAAACGTATTTATATCTGCATACTAATATCTCTTCACATTATAAATTGACATTCGCTCTGATTGGCTGATTTTCTTCATTTTTGGAAACCCCTTCTTTCACCGAAAAACATTAAGGATCGCTTGATTTTTTGTGATAAATAAATGGAATGGACTCCTGAAATGTGGAATGAGGATTATTCAGGTCAGTTTCCCGTTGCCCCACAACATGTTCGTCGCCCTTCAGGTAGTCGATATGATCCAAAGTTTTGTGTCCCTACTGTTAAGCACAGTCCCAGTGTTATGGTGTGGGGGAGTATGTCTTCTGCAGGTCGTGGCAATCTTTGGTTTTTGCCACCCAATACAACTCTAAAGGCGTGCAACTATCTGCATGTGTTGAAGGATCGCTTACAAGCTATGATGGTAGTTAGAAATACTAGAATTTTTATGCATGATGGTGCGCCATGCCATAAGGCACGCACTGTAACACGTTGGCTCACGGAGAATGGGATTGAGATTCTGGGACCATGGCCTGATAACAACCCAGATCTCAATCCCATTGAGAATTTGTAGGAAATTCTTAAGCAGAAGGTATCCGCTCACCATGCCACAAGTCTCCCAATGCTGAAAGAGATCATCAGAAATGTATGGTGCACCGAAATATCTGCTGATTTGTGCCAAAGATTGGTACATAGCATGCCCAAGAGAATTAAGGCGGTTATTAAAGCAAAAGGGAAGCACTCCAAATATTAATTTTTAATTTGTTCAAATGTATTCAGATTTTGTGTTACAAACATTTGTTAAACATCAGTAACACTTTAGTTAAACATTTACATACAAGCATATAATTATTTGCATATTTGCTGTTTGTCCACAGACTTTTTGCCACCACTTTATGTTGGTTCTATGCGTAGGCTCTGTGTAGGACGATTGAAGACGATGATGTATGATTAGGTGAAGGCTGGATCAAGTAACTTGACCAAGTAACTTGAATGCAACCACCCCAATGCAATTAGAGGATCATAAATTAGATTGCACAGAAGTTTGTGACTCCATATGTAATTCTCCGATAAGAGACTTGTCACCGGCCTTCAAGACAAAGCTAAACTGGCAGGCATAACCTGAATGCAAACAATACTTCAATCTCCCAGTCGGAGATTATAGAACTATTACGAAGTTACTTGAGGAACTTTCAAATCCAGAAACAAAAAAATATTGGACAGAGATGTACATGAGCTGCATTGCATTCTGAGATTGTATGCTCTCAGAATCTTAAAAAAATCAAATCTCTCCAAACATAAACTTTCAATTATATACTTTAGCATTAT
>JAYJLU010459945.1:0-12841 GCA_036873645.1 Minona dolichovesicula | reverse complement strand
CGTTGGTTACAGTTGGCAATCTTATGGACTGATTCATTCTTTCAGGCATGAATTTAATAAAACTTGTTCCATTAACAATTATATCATTGAACATTTTTTCACCTATGGTGGAGAAATTTTTTAAAATGCATTAGCAATTTTTGTTGTTTCTTTAACTAGTTCTTCACCATTGTATATACTTTATAATAGAGTTGATCTCATTCCACATTTTTTTACTGGATTTGTCAGTTTCAAAAACCTTTTCATAGTATGATTGCTTTGCCTTTAATAGCATTTTGTTGAAAGTATTTCTAAATGCTTTAAATTGTTTTTCATCAAAAGATGATTTAGTTAATTTCCATTTCTTATATAGTTTCTCTTTTAATTTGGAAGCTTTTTTAATACTATTATTTATCCACTCTTTGTCTTTACATTTTTTTCTGCAAATAGCTGGCTAATTACAAATAATAATGTTATGAAGAATTTATAACTTGGCCAATTAGTTAGAAATTCTTATCTGGTTGGCCCAGTTGAGAACATGTTTTGTCAAGATATTGTCACCTACAAGATATCCTGTAAATTAATATTTTATATATATAAATTACCCCCAATATGAGTTTGTCATGCATAAGATCTTGTTCAAAGTGGCTATAGGAAAACCTATGGTTGAGAATAGACCAATATATAGTCTACTCCAGCTAATTGAACCTGCCAAATTGGAACTAGTGGCTAATTAGAACACAAATTGAATCCCTAATTTTTTGCCTATTGCTACAATATTAAAAAAAATATGACTAATTGGAACACTGGAACACTGTGTACTGTGAACAAAATTTGTAGAACAGTCCCTATACCTACAATGTATTTTCTATTTTCAAATTGGAACAGCTCACACAATAGCTTCCAATATTCTTATTTGAAGTTGTATATTTCTGAAGTGTGTAGTCTCAACAACTAGGTAATTATTTCTAAAAGCGCTACAAGCATTTTACTGCCATGCAAACTCAAGCGATTGTAAAACTGTCATCTCAAGTGTCCTGATAACTTCACTGAGGGAGATGTTTCACTACCCATTCTGTGCTTACTAAATATTATGTAGTTAAATCCTCTAAGTTTGTGTGGCTGCAAATTGCTTATATTGTGGAAGGGCCAATCATCTTTGTATTTAATACAATACCAGTTTGTACCAGTTTAATAGAAGGAAATAATTTGACTGCATGAATTTATGAATTACATATTGGTTCATGCTAAAATAATTTATTTATGAGCTGTAATATTAATAGGTGAACCACAGTCTACTCTCGTTAATCCGACTCTCAATTATCCGTCACTCTCATAAATCCATCATTGAAATGGGGAACGAACTGATTACCAATGCATTGCATAGTGTTTTTATGCAATAATCCGTCAATTCAATAATCCAACTCCGTCACTCAAATTGGGAACAGAACTAATTGAATAGCTGTAAAGTTCATTCATTAGTACGTCATCTTCATTGTATTCTATAAAGAAGGGCCTTGAACTTGCTAAGTGTCATAGTAAAAAACAAATGTTGATGGATGCTTTTTGGTGAAAAATTGATTCATGTGTTTTAAGATAGCTTTTATACTTACTTAATACATACTTACTTTCTACTTTTATATGCACATTTTTTTATTTTATAAAAGATGTTTTGTGTACCTTATTGTAAAATTCTAATAAGCATCAATCCATTAGTCTGTCATAATTTTTGGGAACCAAAGCAGCGGAATTAATGAGAGTAGACTGTATATACTCACATTGTAGTAACATGTGGTACATAGTGCATGTAATAGTGTTACCAATGTGGTAAACAGGTGCCTATATTCTGTGCAGTATCCTTGTAGCTTTAAGTTATAGCTATTAAGTAGTGACAATGATAATCTTTTTGTATATGTTTTATATTACAATTTTATCTTCAGTATCTATAATACAAGTAGACTCATACATATTCTGCACACAAAAGTTGGGAAATTTAGTTTTTGTCTATTATAATATAATTGTAAATTCAACTATTTGTAATACTATTTGTTTAATTGGAACTCCAGCTAATCACATCAAAATTGTTTGCATTTTACCCATTCTGATTAGCCTGAGTAGATTGTACATTAATACATTTCATGACATATTTGTTTTAATTCATTAAATAGCTATATCACTGTTTCTTTTAAAAATTATTTTCTTACTAACTATAATAAATTTTACTTTAATGATATAATATATTCAACTGCACAGCTCAATGTGTATTTCTAATTGGCATATTTTAACATGTTTTGATTTTGTAAAAATATTGTTGAGCTAAGGTTTATTAAATACATGAAATCTAGTTAGGTTGATGTGTTTTATAATAAAAACAAATTTAGAAACAAAAACAAATTGAGAAAATTGATTGACTTGAATATGTCCCAAATACTAACATTAATTTACTGTTAAAATCGGGATATAACTTACCTGTACAATACCTCGTTTTTGTAATGTGCATAGAATAAACAGTGAGTCAGGTGACCATTTCATTTCTTGAATGGTATCAAGGCAGTTGTACATGTTAACCATTTGCAAAGATTTAACATCTTGAATGAGGAGACGATATTGAGAAACACTTGCCAGGAAAAAACCATTTGGTGAATACGTAACTAGTTTACTAGTATGCTTGAATAAATCAGAAAAATTCATAATACTGGCCAATATCTAAAATTTATCTGTAAACAAAAGTTTGAATTCCTGAGTTGAATTAAAATAACATAGTAAAACAAAAGTATATGAGAAAAGGAATGAATGAAGCCAACTTCGTTAGTGATAGTTAAAATCAGATATATTTCGAGGCTGTGGTCGCCTCCTCTTCAGATAATTACAGTACAACTAATAATTATTAGGTGTAATTAGTTGTACTGTAATTATAACTTCACTGAAGAGGAGGCGACCACAGATTTGATTTGATGGCGATCTGATTTTAACTATCACTAACGAAGTTGGCTTCATTCATTCCTTTTCTCATTTACTATGCTTCGTGAGCACCTTACCCATTTATTTCAAAAGTATATTTTTTAGGTGCAGATATTTTTTATTTGTCGAAGTGTCTATAATACATATTTTCCTAATAGTTCAATTGAACGTGACTTCATACTTTAAAAAGGATATATATGAATTATCCCTGTTATCGAATATGATTTATAAGAGTTTTAAGATGAAACTTTAATTTATATTCTCATGGTACAAATGACAGTACAATCTTTTTAATACAGAAAAAGCAAGCTATTTGGAGTTATTGTTATCATAAATTCATATCATCGATGGGATTTTTGATATTAGGGATCGGTGTTATTAATTCTTTTTAAAATAAATTTAGGGAAAGCCATTTATGGGGCAGCAATTCGCAAGATGAGATATCGGACGAGCTAAGTTCTTGATTCTTTGAAGACCCATATGGAATTCGACTTGGATAAGGCGATGTTTCCCTTGGATGAGTAAACTCTTCCCATGTGAGGTCAATGTCCACTTTAAAATTGCAGCCAGCTGGAGTATTGCTCAGGTCATATTTTTGGTCAATAGAAATATCACGAAAAAAGCTATTTAAATAATAA
This sequence comes from Minona dolichovesicula, assembly GCA_036873645.1. Lineage (NCBI taxonomy): Eukaryota > Metazoa > Platyhelminthes > Proseriata > Monocelididae > Minona > Minona dolichovesicula. Next base: position 9,263 of record JAYJLU010459945.1, on the reverse strand, counting down.
TAACGGGTAAGGGTTAGCGTAATATATATATAAAGTGAGATTAACAGAGACTTTCCAAAATGAGAATCTAGGAAAGTAAAATGCATTAGTCAATTTAAATTTAAGTGTCAATGTGTTATTTGGTTTTATCCAGCCCAACCATTTGTGGTCCGCAATATTCCAGGAAGCTGTGTATGGTGGTATATATGATAGATTAGAGTCAGATCGTTTTTGCTCAAATATAGTTTGAGGGAACGCAGAGGGAACAATCTTTGGCTGCATTTTTTGATGATCTCGTCAGCAGTGTGTGGGTTCCAGTTTAGCTTGGCGTTGAAATTGACACCTAAGATTTTGATTACATTCTCACTCTATTTTTGGGGATGGTCAGGATATCTGTTTTGTTGTTATTCAGAGTGAGTTTTCTATTAGTGCAGCATTTCTCAAACTCGGAGATGATGTCTGATTGGATCTTTTCTGATCGGATGGTAGTATGTAAGCGTATTTGATGAGATTACCAAGGACTACGTTATTATCGAACAGGCAGAAAATAGTAAGCAACTCATTCCTACGAATGTTGTTATTCATTAAATAAGTGGGGAAAGGAATGAAAGAATTAAGTCTTAGATCACTCTAAGAGGGAGGTTGACGAAAGGTCTTCGAACGTTCAAAGGTAAGTCGGTATGAGGTTGTGGATTCCATGCGATGGGTTGTGTGCTGCTGTGTTGAAGAGCTTCTTAGCTTGTTTGATTCTTCTTTCCGAAAGGTCCTGGTGTTGTAATATCATCGGGGTATTGGATGATCCGAAGGGCGCGAATTTCCATTTTTGTGAGTTTGTGTTGGTTGGTTTTATCCAGCCCAACCATTTGTGGTCCGCAATATTCCAGGAAGCTGTGTATGGTGGTATATATGATAAATTAGAGTCAGATCGTTTTTGCTCAAATATAGTTTGAGGGAACGCAGAGGGAACAATCTTTGGCTGCATTTTTTGATGATCTCGTCAGCAGTGTGTGGGTTCCAGTTTAGCTTGGCGTTGAAATTGACACCTAAGATTTTGATTACATTCTCACTCTATTTTTGGGGATGGTCAGGATATCTGTTTTGTTGTTATTCAGAGTGAGTTTTCTATTAGTGCAGCATTTCTCAAACTCGGAGATGATGTCTGATTGGATCTTTTCTGATCGGATGGTAGTATGTAAGCGTATTTGATGAGATTACCAAGGACTACGTTATTATCGATAATAAAATAGTCCTTGGAGATATTACTGCTACATTTGGTGTTGCAGATCTAGCGTATACGCAGAATAGTGAGGGAGACAGACAACCTCCTTGAGGAACGCCTGATGTGATATGGTAGCATAAATTGATAACGGGTGTTGAGATAACTTTGTATAAGCTTAATAAGTCCTATAGGTAAAGATATGATTAGTCTACTCAATCTGTTGCGCAATCAGCTATCGATTCCCCAAAGTACTTAAGTACTTGATCCGCCGACCTCTGGATTGAGAGTCAGCAGCTCTACCAATGGGCCAGCGCTCTGTTTGTTTGGTAAGTTTGTTTGGAGTAATGAGTTGATGAGGTCGGAGTGGGAGACTTTTTCGAACGCTTTTGTTAGGTCGAACGCTATATAGTGGTTACTGCAACAGTGTCTTTTTCATCTAGAAATTTGGTAATGGAGCCATGAAGCTGTATCAGAGCTGTAGTTGTGGAAGATTTAGATTTGAACCATGTCGATTTCTCTGATAATCGTGCTTAGATTATCACTTGTAAGATGTTTTACCGGTGTATGTTCTGCTAGAGGTTTAATTAAGTTTGATTGATCACCATTTGTGGCTGCCCCTTTTGATATTAGACACATTTGCTGTGAGTTTTGAACTTTTCGATTGAGTAATTAAGGTTCTTAGTCTACTATTGACTGAGTCGGAAAAATAATTTCTGAGTAAGATATAACTTTACAATAAGCATCTGACTAATAAACACCCTGCTAAATCACTTTAGGTATATAGGTATACATAAGACAATGAAATACTTACTTCAAAATTTCTACAGATACACTACTATTTCAAATTGGTTAATGAACTTACAATTAATTTGAAGTCTTCGTCAGTTTATCATAAAGTTATCATTCTTATACCTTAGTATTCTCTGAACGATATCTTCCACAAGTTGATAGACAAGTTCTTTTAATGCACATGTTGTGTTTGTGGAAATGATAGAACACACATTTGTTTTAAAAACACTGTATTCTCATTTAAAATTAAATATAAGTTTAAAGATTCGCCAAATATTTAATTCAAATTTAATTAGTCGATTGACTATTATTCAAGAATGATTAGTCGGTTAATTAATTAATTGGAAAAGTTTCGTTCTCTTTATCAAATTTGTTAATTTAGTGATAATATAATTCCTCTGCTATAAGTCCTATTTTCATAATAAGAATAATAATTTATTTAGGAATGAATAAAAAAAATCATTATACAGACCAAGGAATAAAAGGCAGCAAGAGTTGCTGATCGAGATTATCCCTACTAGGATATAAAAATTATACATGACAGGTATAGATATACAAAGTAAAATAGAATGAAAAATAGAATAATTTTTGAGGTGCGCGACAAAAATATATCAAATTTGTATAAAAATCGAAAAAGACAAATATGGACATGATGCTTTATCTATATAAAAATACTTATTATTCATAATTATGTAAGATAGAGCATAATTATACAAATGAGTGTACATATAAGAAAGATTGATTGGGAGAAACTGAGAATCAATAAAAGATAATGAAGTTCAGTAAAACAGTGAAACTGAACATGCCGCTATTCCCATATAGATAATTAATTGTGTAAGAGCTTCAATATCTATCCATAATTGTTTGTTTAAAATTGTCTCGTGTACGTATTAGTTTTAAGTGGTTCGGTAAATCGATTCATAAGGTTGCCGCATTTTCGCATACTTTATTGTTCAATAGGTAGGATTCGTTAGGGGTGATTAAATAGAGACCATTCTTTTCATTTCCCGATGAGTTACGTATTTGTTTCATTTGGGTAATAAATTACCCGATGTCTTATTAGTAAAGTTCTCAATTGGCATAGATCATTTATTTGGTTATTTTTTTTACATTTAAAAGTATTTTGAATATTCTATTTTGATTTTTTTGAAGTATTTTTGTCCATTTGTTATTTCTTTTCACGTATAGCTTAATACCTAGCTCAATAATAATTTCATTTGTATATATCGATTGGAGAAATTTTACAAAATTTGAAGATGTTGTGAAGATGTGATAAAAACATTCTTTTACACTTTTGTGTTTTCTCATAGAAACATTAAATAAGTGTAACTCAAATCTGTACGTCACCAAAATTCTTAAAGTCAATTGTGCATGAGTAATGAACCAATTCACTATAATTTCAATGCATTGGTGATCAGCAAACTGATGTATGCGAGCCTGGTGGGGATTAATGAACAAACACCACCACCAACGACTGCAAAGTTATCTCCAGAGAAGCATGCGTCACGGATACTGCAGACTGAATGCCGACGCGAAAGCACTATCCAAACGTGAAGACCACGACTATTCAACAAAGTGATTAGGCAGGACGATCACATACCCCACAGATATCTAACTTCTCAACGTGGTCACGGAAGGAACTTGCGCACACGACACCACAATCACGAATTACCTTTTCATCCTCTTCACGAGATCGCTTCAAAGCCAATACTACATCAAATATGCGGATGACCTCACAAATATTTTCCCTATAACAAACAATCTAACTCAATCAAACGACGACATCAATGCTATCTATGAAAGAATCAAAATCAGAAGTAGTGAACTCGGGCTTATGTTAAACGAAAAAACTCAGAAATGTCATAGAACTAAAGCTGCTTGGTCTTGATGAAAACCTCAGCTGGAAGACTCACATCGATAACATTATTTCCCAATGTTCGAGAAAACTATACATTTTTAGAGTAATAAAACCTCTATTAGATTTAAATCACGTCCATGTTATCTACTACAGCCTTGTCGAATCTATCATAACATACGCTTGTCCTGTCTGGATCTCCTTGAAACAGAATCTCATCAATAAACGGATTAAACTGGCATAAAGATTCCACAGACTTTTGCATAAACGTGACTGCGCCTGCACTAGTATATAACCGATGTCAAAGGCAGAATGCTTTCTCTGAGTAAAAATCTTTTCATAAAGGCAGGGAACAATCCAAACCACTCCATACACGACTTGATTCCTGCTATGAACTCGAGAAACACAACGTATAAAGTCGAACACTCCCAACAAAAGATGACAAAATACTTTCCATATTTATATGTCAATATACCTAAATAATCATATGTCTAAATTTTCCTTTTCAGTTTTCACCTGGAGAATTACATTTCAATTCAACTGACCATTTCTCACTTTTTTATTTTATCTTTTCTCGTACTGTACATATGTTTGTTTGTTTTTCTGATTCCCATTGTCATCATCAATAAACAAATTATTATTATTATTATTACCTGTAGTCACTAATCTAAATAGAGAAAGGAATTTCTTTGTAAGAATGCTTCACAATCTAGATTAATACTGTTTTAATATTCTGTTCTAGTAATTAATATGTATGTATGTACATAATATATTTGTGTTTGTCAATTGTAAATAAAGCATAATTAATAATTAGTAATAATTATGTTAGTGTATATTTAGCAATTCTTGTCAGACCGCAATAAAGCAGTAATAAAGATAAAATAACATACATAAGAGAATAATAAATATAGCCACAGTGCTAAACAAAAAATTCATATTCTCTGGATGAAGTTTTTAAAAGTGTAGTTTGTGAAAACTTTGGAGATGGTATATACCTAGCTATACTGGCGTATGTTATATTTTGTTTTCTTTATAATTTAGGAATTAAAGTGTGAAGAACATGGTCTTATGGTTAATCGTAACGTCGAGAAATAATGTTTTAAATAAATAAATAAATGGTTTATTGACCAAAATTACAGCTGGAAAGCGGCATAGCATTGGTAAAGGTACAACAATACAAATATATAATGAAATAGGTTAGTGAATGTAACGAAGAGTACATATACTCTGACAACACGTGAGACAAATGAGATAAAGAAAGAGGTTATGCGTGTTCATAGGTCCGTAAACTGCGTATAATATACATATGAGTTCTCGAACATGTTGGTTCCGCGGATTCTGTTGAATGCTATCGGATTCCCGAGCGATCTGTTGAGATCTCTGCGCTGTGGGATATGGTGTTGAAGGTTAGCTTTGATTGAAGGCCATTGTTTTTTACAGATGAGTGATCGGGGGTCATCGAGCCTCTTAAGGCCTGAGCTTTGGAGAGCTTCTCTGTAAGACTCGTTAGGATAGATAACTTTCAGGGCCAGGCGTTGGATCCTTTCGATTGTTTCGGACGAATGGTGGTTGAGTGAGAAATGCCATACTGGGCAAGCGTACTCAAGCAAGGAACGGATAGAGCCCTTGCTCTTTTTAGTAGTCGTAGAAGGTAGAGGCGCTTTGCTGCCTTCGTACAAATTTCTTCGACGTGAAGTCCCACTTGAGGTTGTCGCTTATTGTGACTCCAGGCATTTAACGTATTTGACGGGCGTTATTGGGTTGTTAGAAATGTAAATCTGATTCACAGTGGGCTTTAGTTTTGAGAAGAAGATGCGGAGTTCGTAGGTTTTGTTGTGGTTAAGCTTCATTTTGTTGGATTCTGAGAACTGGAGAACTTCGTCGGTGAGTTTTTGGGTGATATCGGTCTCTGGTTGGGTGGAGTTGTGAGAAGAAGAGGAGGTTGTGTCGTCGACAAATTTCCAGGGTGGTGTTTGAGAAGTTCGTTTATGAAAAGGATGAAAAGCCACGGTCCGCTTTTAGTTCCTTGGGGAACACCAGAGAGGACTTCTATCCAGTTAGAGTATGCTCCTTCCAGACGTACTCTCTGCCGCCTATAGGAGAGAAAGCTTATGTACCAATTGATTGCGGAGAGATTGATGTTGAATTGGAACATTTTTTCAATCAATATTTTGTGATCGATGTAGTCAAAGGCTCTTTTGTAGTCAAAAAATACCGGGTTAAATTGTCTTTTTCCTCGGAGTGATTGATTCAGGTTTGAACCATGTCAATAAGAGTCATTGTCATATTGTTGGGCGATTGTGCTCATTTTTGACGTACGAGCGGACTTTTCGAGCGAATTGACAAAAGCTTCAAGTCGTCGTGTTAATTCATTCCTATTACATTGGCGAGGCGCTCCACCATGCTTGCGAGGAGTAGAGAATTTTTGGAAGAAGTACCTATGGTTTTGTAGATGTTAGTTCATGTTAGTATTACTTAACCCACGCGATCGCAGAGATTTCAAAAGTGTATGTGGCACGTTTTGCTAAAGAAATAAGAAATTCTGTTTTCTTAATATAGCTTTTCGATATAGCTTTTTACTGAATGTATTTAGCAGCGTAAAATATTTGAAATAATTTGAAATATTTAAATTTTGCACCTTATGGTTCTGTATGTCGTATAATGAAACAGGTCTATAGTCAGTAAAAATAGATTGGTGATCATTCTATACTCTTGTGAGTGTTGCAGTTCTGGATCATTTTTCTATAATATCCATCAATGTCTCTGCTTAATACATACCATACATATGTAGAAGAAAATCTAAGATCTAGATTGTTGTGTCATGCAAATTATATGTAACTTACTTTAAGTACTCAGCTTACTTATAAACTTGTTAATTTCTCATTTTCATCAACTCTGTTCAATAATTGTTTGATTCACAATCACCAACACAGTGTCATTGTCATTTCGATTTAAGAAAGTGTGATGAATTGCGACTAGTGAAACTTTATGGATGGATGAATGGTCTGTCCTGAAATTGATGATACGCATGCTGAAATAGATCTCATCAGTAGATAGATAATTATTTCACGATCATTTCAAGTTTGATTGACGGTCTGTTAGGTTGTAGGTACAGAAATCTTCATCTTCATCAAGTATCGTGAATATAGAAGTGTAGATACTACCTACTACCTTAACGGTTCACTGATGATATTGTTACATGACTAATTATCATAATGACGTCAAATCGTATAGATCTAAACTGCGATGTAAAGTCTGACATTAAATTGAGAATTGATGGTTTATTTAAACATTTGAATGACTACCAATGAGTACATTATACTTAAAAGAATTAAAGGAATGAATACATTGCTAAAATTATCTAAAGCTATCCGTCAATACAAAGTCAAGATATGGAAACTATCTTGATATGAAGTTTCTTTGTTGTATAGATTTCCGAGAATAGTTTGGAAAAGTATCGTGTCTTGTGCTGCTGCATATTCTGGGGCAGATCTACAATATCCCCATTTTTAGGATGGTTTCAGTAAATTTTCTATTCTTTACTTGTTTGTAATTCTAACAATATAGAAGCAAGATAAGTGGACATCTCAGTATTTTTAGTTTTTGATGTTATTTCTGTGCTGATGTGGTTGCTTATATTCAGTTTTGATGTTATTGTGATTCCTAGGATCTTTATTTCATTGACACTCTTTAGATTTTCGAGCAAAGGCATTTTAGGCTTCTCAATAGTAATGTCTGACCTGAAAACACGCCATTCAGAGAATCGAGTTATGAAATGTGCAGACGATACTTATATTATATTTCCATCACCGAACACAGAGATGTAATTACATGGTGAGCTGCAAAATATTAATTCATGGGCAAAATAAAATAATTTTAAACTCAATCTCCAAATCCAAAGAAATAGTCTTCAGGAACTAGCTGTAATGATGAAATTCCAAAAACAATATATCAAACGCCATTATGAAAATGAGTTTCTTGAGAATCCTCAGAAACAAAGGACTTTGTCATGAAGAATTAAACATGATTTTTAACGCGTTCATTCTATCCCAACTCACATACGCATCACAGCATGGTGGGGCTACGCAAATGGCCAAGACAAAATGCGGCTGGAATCCTTTCTGAAAAGATTCAAAAGATGGGGCTACTGTTGCACAAATACCTTGGACTACGAAGTACTTTTTTCATACTTACTTACATGTAACATTCACTTCCATTTGTGTCTGTCAGATGTTTTCAAAAATAAATATTATTTGAATTGAATTTGGTTGAGTTATTGGGATTTTCTGAGGCGTGAAAATGATCTTGTTTGCTTTTTTAACATTAAAGTTTATATTGTTCTTTTCTGACTTATGATTTGATGTTGTTGAGTCCTTGTTGATTTCTTCTGATTTCTGATTTGATGTTGTTCGAGTTCTTGTTGATTTCTTCTCACTTATGATTTGATGTTGGTTCGAGTTCTTGTTGATTTCTTCTCACTTATGATTTGATGTTGTTCGAGTTCTTGTTGATTTCTTCTGATTTCTGATTTGATGTTGTTCGAGTTCTTGTTGATTTCTTCTGATTTCTGATTTGATTTTGTTCGAGTCCTTGTTGATTTCTTCTGATTTCTGATTTGATGTTGTTGAGTCCTTGTTGATTTATTCTGATTTCTGATTTGATTTCGTTGAGATCTTGTTGATTTATTCTCACTTATGATTTTTATGCAATTGAGATGTTATTGATTTATTCTGATTTATGATTTGATGTTGTCGAGTGTGTGTCAAAGGCAGAATGTGGATTCCTTTTTGATTTTCTGACTTCTGATTTTGATGTTGTTGAGATGTTGTTGATTTTCTGACTTGCGCAACCATAGCACTTCGAGGTCTATAGATTTCTATAGTAGAATGGTGTACATACAAAATTCCTTCCTAAAGATATGGGAATTATTAGAATCAGTCAAGGTCTTTAGAAGAGTTTTATAATAGAGGATATCGCAATTTGATAGTGAGGTATATATACTAATTATAAATAAACAACTGGTTTTAAGGCGCAGTTTTTCAAAATTTTAAACGGTTTCTATAAACATCGTGGCTTTTATGCAGGCATAAATTTAAAATGCTATTATAAGGGTCAAAGAATGTGCGACCATCAAGGTGTTTTAATGTTTTGAGAGACCTATTAGTTGGAGTAATGTTTTGAAAGACTTATTAGTTGGAGTAATGTTTTGAAAGACCTAGGTATTAGTTGAAGTAATGTTTTGAAAGACCTATTAGTTGGAGTAATGTTTTGAAAGATCTATTAGTTGGAGTAATGTTTTGAAAGACCTAGGTATTAGTTGGAGTAATGTTTTGAAAGACCTAGGTATTAGTTGGAGTAATGTTTTGAAAGACCTAGGTATTAGTTGGAGTAATGTTTTGAAAGACCTATTAGTTGGAGTAA
>JAYJLU010458834.1:0-12846 GCA_036873645.1 Minona dolichovesicula | reverse complement strand
AATAATATACAATAAATATAGAATAATATACAATAAATATAGAAATAATATACAATAAATATAGAATAATATACAATAAATATAGAATAATATACAATAAATATAGAAATAATATACAATAAATATAGAATAATATACAATAAATATAGAATAATATACAATAAATATAGAAATAATATACAATAAATATAGAATAATATACAATAAATATAGAATAATATACAATAAATATAGAATAATATAGAATAAATATAGAATAATATACAATAAATATACAATAATATACAATAAATATATAATAATATACAATAAATATATAATATATATAGTGCAAATGATGAGAAAATTTCTAGTACATAAACAACTACTATTTTAAACTAAATTTAAATCAATCATTATAGTGACGTACTCGTTGCTTTTTTGGAGAAGTCAATTCACCAGTAATTATTTTTTGAGGGGAGAGTCTTTTCAAAGCAGATGACACTACGTTATGCAAATTTACTGGATCTGAGCCAAAATTTAATCCCGTAGCGGACTACAAGAAAATATATTAAAAACAATTAATGCAACATTATATCTATATACTAAAATAAACCAATACAGAGAGAGGTACATGCTATAACATTCATCCTTACACTATGAGGTGGGCTAATTGAGTGAGGTTCACTGCGAGAGCTGGAAGAAGGATTGTGGATAAGTAGTGAATCAGGAAACTAAAAATCGACAAAAAGCAATCAGTAAATATCAATCAATCAATAGATATCAGCTATCAATCAATAGTTATCAATAAATAAATTTCAATCAATAGATATCAGTTATCAATAAATAGATATCAATAGATATCAGCTATCAATTAATAGTTATCAATCAATAGATATCAATCAATAGTTATCAATAAATAAATTAAAATATCAATCAATAGATATCAGTTATCAATCAATAGATATCAGCTATCAATCAATAGTTATCAATAAATAAATATCAATCAATAGTTATCACTCAGTAGTTATCAATTAATAGATATCAATCAATAGATATCGATCAATAGATATCAATCAGTAGTTATCAATCAATAGTTATCAATCAATAGTTATCACTCAGTAGTATTGTTTTAAAAGCAGTTTCTTCCGTGAACTCTTAATCTATCACAAATACAATACAATAGTTGTCACATGATGACGTAATCAGAATCTCTTGGCATTAAAAATGAATGAATTAATAAATCAGAATATTTCAGTTAAGCATTTCTCATTCTGCTGCAGAGTGAAGAAGAATTGATATTCATTCTCTCAGGATGTACTCCGTACTCCAAGTACTATTACGTAATCAGTGAGTTCTATAGCTTGTACATAGCTATCGCATCTTAATTTCATAATGGTGTCATATTGAGATCAATAAAAATACGTTACGATTTCTTACATTTAGCAAAGTGATAACAGTCTGAGTGGACTGAGATAGAACCCCGGAATTCTGGTTGGATTTCTTCGGTTGTACAAATTCGCAATCAATACTATCAGAAACATTGATCTGTAATGAAAAGTAAAGAAAACCAAAATAATATCTATGATAATGTACGTATGTGCTAATTCTAACATCAGCTTCTGGTCAGTCTATTTTATTACTACGCTGCTGAATTCTGTTTAATAATGTGGTGTCCTAATAACCTATCTAAACTTTAATCATTTAATTTCATCACGAAAAGAGCAGGTACATTCTAACATAGATAATAGATTTATCTACTTTAAGCCAATTTACAAGTCTCTTATCAAGATGTAACCTTTAGCACCCCGACAACTACACAACATTTCTTGATAGAAAGACAAAGTAAACTCGCTCCTACAAATTCCAGCTTTACTCCTGAAACGAAAGATCCTCTGAGAGCAGTCACTTAGCGGTCACTCGGTAAAACACAAAACAATCGCATAATCAATTTGAATTTGAAATTGTTTGCTTATTTCTTTAATCAAATTTTAAAATTTACATAGAAATAAATACAACACTCGAATAATCTGAAGTCACCCTTATACCCGTGTGGAAAGTGGAAAGAAACGTGGGCTTTAGCAAAACAAAGTACTCTATTAGATGAACTTCTTGCAATTTCTGGTGGCATGAAAAATGCACCCAACTCTCAAGAAAGGAAATAAAGAACATTAGAAACATTACATGGGAAAGAAACCTTGTGACTGGTTGCACATTATAGTCACTAATACTAAGAGACAGAAATACCCACGGAAAACAGAGAAGAACACCAAGAGGAAGAAATCTCAAAATCTCAACAAACTAAACAGATAGGCGGAAGTCCAGTTCAGAATTCTCCAAAGGAACGCAGATGGCATCAGAGAAAAACATGCTGAACTCCACACGGAAATGAAAGAAAGGAATTGATTCAGGAAACTAAGCTTACAAACAATAATTCCTATGGCATGAAAGGATTCCAGATTAAACATCAATAAAATAGCAATTTTCACTGACAGCAAGGCAGTTCTTATGCGCATGAAATCAGGGGCCCATCTGACCCATCCCTAGATGAACTCGATAAAACCTGGAGGATTCTGAGGAGTAATTCTTCAATGGATTCCCAGTCATTCGGGTCTCCATGGTAATAAGAAAGCAGACCATCTTGCAAATGAAGCTTCAAATATCTTGACCAGACAGGTGCTACTATTGACTTTTAAACAGCGAAGGCTAACATCAACAGAATTATCAAAGGCAATTGGAAAAACAAAACAGAGCACAGCAAATGGAAGAGAGATGGCAACCTTCTAAAAGAAGAAAGAACAACCCTAGCAGCACTCCGCCCAGGGCACTGTAATATTCTCAAATCCTACAGGCAAAAAATAGGAAGGGCAGAAGACGGAGTCTGTGAAGCCTGCGGAGAAGAAGAAGAAACCAGAGATCATCTGCTCTTTCGCTGTTGCGCCCACATGAAGCACAGAAACGAAGTATGGGGGGCAGAGAATAATGAAAAAAGAAGACTACACAGAAATCTACCCTACGGGGATGATTGCCTTCCTGCGCAGGATCGGCTGGATCCCAGCCGGCGAGCGGGACACAACAACAACAACAACATAGAAATAAATAAAAAGACCGAAATTACTTCATTTTGACTGTCCTCTTCTTGAATTTCAGAATCTTGAGTTTGAGTAAATATAGCACCGGGTCGTCTTCTTTTCACAGGAGATTTTTTTAATGGCTTAGATGCCAGTTCACTAACTCTATCTGATAACAGAAATATGAGGACATAATGGTGAAACAAGATGATAACAGTAAGCATTGACCTAATCGCATATGCTTTGCTTGTTTTATAATAATTGAATCTCTCCTTGTATAAGTTATTCTGACAATTGTCAACGTGGGAGATTACACTTTAGATCCTTGTAACAATACAGTACTCCTTAAAGATTTTCAAAATCTGTAATGCTGTAAAATATAAAAGATCTAGTCTAATCATGTAAATGTATACTATCCTCATCAACTCTTTCACCTACCAAATATTTAACTTTTTAGTAAGTTAGTTCACTTTCAATACCGTGTAAAATTCATAAAAAATAACATGTCAATACCTATTTCACATCCAGAAATGATGAATTCTTTCAAATGTTTCAAATTTCTTTGTTGCTTTTTGGCTAAGTCAACAATATCCTCTGGAATCTCTCTGTATTTCTCTTTTAGTGCAAATGTCATTGTGCCTAGAATTAAACACAGAAAATGAACATAAACGCAGAGTTAAGAAATAAATATTGATTAAACCTTATAAATTTTATTAAATAAAAATTAATTATTATGGCCACATCTGACTACCCATTCTTTCTTTTCCCCATATTTTTTACTTGGCTCTATTTATGTTTATATATACTATGTATTCCTCAATTGTATCTAAACAGAATAAACATACATCAACCCAAGGTTGTTTTTATTCCGAATGTTCTAAATTTTATCAATCATAAACTATTGGTAAACTTATTATATATCTTGCTGTAAATTTTTGAACTTTTGAATTTTTATTATTATTGTAACTGTTATATAATTTTATAACTGTAATTTAATTTCATAATTAAATATGAAATTATTTGTCAATTAGTGAAGCACTGTTCTCATTGGCTGAATGTGATTAGTGATTAACTTTTTATTTTTATTTTCAGTTTCAGAATATTTATAATTTCTTAGGCTTGTCATTGAAATGGAAGTCTATAAGTGTATAAATTCGATTAAAAGCTGAAGGTATGCAGGAAATATGATGATATGGAAAGAAAAGGAGACATACTAAGAAGTAGAATACCCTTTAATTTGAGAAACTAAATAAAATCAATGATGGAAGATTTAGATAGACAAGCCCATGAATAAAATAAAATGGTTTCAAGTTTGCCCCAGAATATTCCTGTTTCTGGTACAATGGTATGGCACAAAGCTGCATAGTGATTTTAAGACAAGGAAAGGATGGCTAATGCTTTTAGAACCTGGCATGAAATCACCTATCATTCAATCTTTGGTGAAGCTAATTCAGTGCCAAAGAAGCATGGAAAAGTGGAAAAGTTTAAAGAATTGTAACCTCAACTGTTAGCCAATTACAATGACATTTTTAATGTTGACAAAAGCAGCCATGCTTAGATAACTTATTAAATAAATTAACATCCTTATCATATTCTACAATAACAATATTTGCTATAACAAACTTTTTTGTAGACAATATTGGTAAACTCGGTCTTAAAGTAAATACATATGTATATAATTCCTAACTTTTAATCTTAATTTTATTTCCTAATTGAACTTATCAATGAATCCTCTCTATAGTTTACTACTTAGTTTAAAATGTCCAACAATATAAAAATCTACAGAAAAAATTCTGCACTCATTGTCAGTTGGAAATCAAGACTTTTCAAGTCATGTGAAAACCCTGATTCAAAACCTGACTGATCTTTAAATGCAAATTAGATAATTTATTCCTTTTAAAAGAAATTAAAGTTAAATACAAACATTTCCAATTATACAGTTATACATGGCTAAATTCTAATTTATCAAGTGAGCAATTAGCATTCTAAATCTCCCAATATAACACAGATTGAATGGGAAGCTTTTAGCTTCAAAGAGGCCAGAGTGAAACAATTATGGACTCTGGTTTTACTACATGGTAGTATCAAACATCTATTAGCATACATTAAATTTTTCAATTATTAATTTCAGTGCATACAAATATGAGCCAAAAATGTTTAATTTTGTGATTTTTTAGTAAATACAGTTGCAATAGAAATATTATGAATGGCTGTACAATAGCATAAAATCAATACTTACACCTAAGTTTAGCATAACTACTTTCTGATAACAAAAATACCTTAATTATGATTGGCTAGAATGAAAAATGACTCGTTGAGTTATATAGTTAGAAAAATGTCTAAAATGTCCAAACAGGATGTATGCAAGTTGAGAAGAATGATTGTTGCCAATCCTTTTATGACAGCTGTTCATGCATATGCAGAACTAAGAAAAAGTGGTGTTGACATTGGCTTGACTCAAGTTAAAATGAAGCTGAAGTCATTGAAGGAAGCTAGCATCGAAGACATTCCTCAGTGCACACATGAAACATCAATAACTGAAGCTTACTGAGACTTATAAGCACTGGACTGCAGATGATTGATCCAAGGTGTTGTTCTCAGATGAGAGCACTATTGAACAATTTGGTGTACAAAAGCTGTATAAGGGGGAGCATTATAACCAAAGATATTCTGTGCTAATGATGAAACATCCTCCAAAAATCATGGTGTGGGGATCATTTTTGGCTACTGCTGGTCTATCTTTTGTTCCACCAAATATGATTATGAATGGGCAGAAATATCTGAATTTATTGAAAGAAAAACTTCCTGTTCATATGACAGTTCATAGCACAACACATTTCTTGCATGATTCCACACTTGTCATTTAAATCAAAAATTATTACCAAGTGGCTAAATGATGAAACTATAGGTATCTGTTGTGGATTGGCCTGGGAATTCCCCAGACCTTAATCCCATAGAGAATTTGTGGACAGTTATGAAAAATCATGTGGCAGCAGACCAACTGGCATATCTCTTACTGAACATAAAGAATCAATTTGTAGAAACTGGTGTGTGAAAATTACTGTTGACTATTGTAAAACTCTGTCTGACTCCATGCCAAAACTTGTTTTTTTCTCAGTGAGAAAGTTCTGTGGAGACAGAAATTTGCTAATCATTCCACTAACTGTTTAGTTTTTAGGCGATCTTTTGTTTTAGGTATGTAAACTCAAATATTCCTGCTTTTGTTTTTATTTACTATTTATTTTATTTGTCAGTTTTGAGATGACATCCTATTAGGGTTAGGGTTAGATCTTTAATAAAATACATATAATAGAATAATTTATTACAATAATATATTCAGATCTAACCCTAACCCTAAATCAAATTATTATTACCATTTTATAGGAAATATATGGTCAAATATACACACATCTCTAAAGTTTAATTATCTTCCATATCCATCCAAACAATGTTTTTATAAGTACTCTCTATGGGATCCAAACACTATTATGATGTAATTAATAAATATTTTTCTCATGAAAACAAAAGCAGAAATATTTGAGTTTATGTACCTAAAATGAAAGATTGTCAGTTTCTGTGCAAGTTGACTTGGGTACGAGTTGACCTGTTCCCTTACATATAAATATGTATATCTTGCATTTATAGAGTTCTATTTGGATTTAATTTAATAAAATACTAGCAATTTGGAAAATAGCAGTATTTTTACTCAATGTTCATAATGTTTCCGACACGACTGTAAAGAGAAAACTCATAAACATGGGAGACATTCACATGAGGACAATACTTCATATTGATATTTTAGAATGAATACACGGTATGCAGAAATATGCACTTACGTACTTCCTACAATAAAGGGTGATTCGATAATATATTTATTGTATAAAATTATTTTTCATCTAAGTTGATATTTAGTGATGTCTACTGTATATTATAATAAAATAAAATAATATTAACAAAAAAATAATTGCGCAAGAATATTCATTTTTTATTACCGCCAGATAAATACATATTAAATTGGTATACTAAAACACATACAAATCCAAAATAAATATCCATTAAGTGTGCTTTGTTAATGGTTTGTTTTTACTGGGTTTTTTGTTATATTTTTAGAAACTTTAGAAACTTTATAAAACTTTGGAACTCATAAATCTCTTTCCCAAAGAAGTAATAACGATGAGAAAAATTTATTAAATATAAATAAAAATATAATTCTTGTTTTTATTAATTAATTAATTAGTTCATATTTCGAAGGTATTCTTCCAAATATACGAAATAGATTTTTATCTGGAAGTAATTCTCGCTTATTAAAATGATAAATTTAAAAGATTTAAGTAAAGTTTCTGTCACGTGGGAAGTACAGGATAAGAAAAAACTAACAACTGTTCTGAATGTAGAACGTGGTTTTGCCCCAGAATCTCAAGAGAGGTAAATTAAATTAACTTGTAATAAATTAATTTGGTTTTCATTAATTTAAAAAAATATTAAATCAATGATTGTAACTAGTAATTTGCCAATTATAAATTATTTTTAATACTATTAAACATGTAAATCATTTCATGAACAATGCAAGTACTAAACTAACAAAAGAAGAAAATGATGAACTTTATAAACATGAGATATAAATTTCATTTCATGTGCTTTCTATGTTCTAAACATATGAGATATAACTTATTTTCATTTATTGTGACTTCAAGTTCACAAAATAAAATTTTTTTATGTATAAATGAATTTTTCATTTTCTTTTTTAAAGAAAACTCTATATTGTTGGAGGATTATTTATTTTATCAGCAACAATGATGGATCTGAAAAAAGGTTCTATAGTGTGAAATAATGGTGTTTAAACCGCTTTTACTATTAAAATGTGCCATAAAGAAAAGTCTAAATTGTGGGGGGATTATTTATTTACCAGCAACTATGATGGATCTGAAATAAGGTTTACATAAAACATGACAGATCCATGGATGAATAAAGTGACATAGTATAAATGATAATAGATAAGCATGAGTAAGCAAGGTTAGAATGTTATTTTTATACATTTTTAGAACTTTTAAAAACAATATTATTTAAAATCCAATTACAAATTTCCAAGTTATGAATTAATCTTATAATTCTAATTCCAGAGAAAATTTTAAAATAAAGAAAATAATCAAGTTATCAATTATATTTATATAAATATCAACTATATTTATCATTTTTTATTAAATTTTATTCTAAAATTTCAAATACTTATTTTATATATTTCAAATACAATTTTCTTCCTTCTATAAAACAAAAATTTCAATTCATTCCATTTTTGTTATGTATAACATTGACTATCTTTTAAAGTATTTTAACTATTTATAGGATATTATTTAACATTATTGTTTATAATATTGAGACACATAACATGATGAATACCTTTTCAGGAAGAACATTAATTAGCATTTTTGTGATAGTGTACAATAAATAAATGTCAAATTAATCACTAAATATGTGTTATGGTATAAATCCTTTATAAATATTTGTTGAGATTAAAAAAATTATAAAATTAGTTATTTTAAGCATTGTATATTATAGTTTTCTACATATCTCCTAATTTTTGAAATTTTATGACATTTACACTTTGCCTAATCTCCGGATTATTTATTTTTAATAATCTGAATGGTTTATTATAAGTATACATGTTTTAATATTTATTTGGCTAAAAAGTTAGCATATTGTTAAAACATAATGTTAATAAGCTTAAATATCTAAATAAATTAATCTTTAACTTTATTCCTATTTTTCATAGGAAGGTAGATCATATTGATCTTTATAACCCTGTTTAAATTACAGAATTCATAAAATTGTATGCCTTCTTTATATAATTTTGATTAATACACTTCCAATATTTTATATATGTAGGTAACTGGTTTGTTTGTTTTTATGAATCTAAATATTTAAAATTGCTATTTTTCCTTTTTGAATGGTTATTAACACTAGAAGTGTGGGAAAATGGATAAGTACAAAAATCTGTCAAGGGATGATTTTATATTTTTATGATAATTAAACAAAGAACATAAAACAAGAACAATGTTCTAATCATGATATTTTGTATGGATATTGTATACAATATTATGAATACAATAGTCTATTACAAAATGCAATTGATTATTTTAAGTATGCATTTTCTCACTAATTAGATGGATAAATTTTATAAAAGTGCCAACTAGCATTATTTTTTGATTCCATCTGACTAATTAGATGAATAAACTTATTTTCTGTTGCATAAGTATTATAAAAATGAAATTGTCCCCTGATTGATTTTTATACTTCTAGGAAAATCTTCTTTCTATGTGTTTCTGTGCATCATTATGAATCTTTAAAAGTTATTTGCCTCTTCTAAAATGATGATTTGACATGAGAGGATTATATAAAATAAATTTCAAAAAAGTTACAGCTATTTTAAAAAGTAAAATTGTCCCAGCACAGATTTCGTGCTTCTCATCTTCTACTGTTAAAATAGATAAACTTTTTTAAAAACCAATCTAGCTTAGAGTGGTTTAGAAGCAGTGGCTTTTGATACCTTCATACACCTGATGAGGAACAGTAAGTATAAATAGTAGCAATATTTCTTTTCATTGCACATCAATATAGATTTGAAATTGAAAGTATTATTGGTGTCAGATAATTTGAATCCTTTTCAGCTAATATTTAAATTTCCTGACAGTTTTTATGTTCTCAGGTTCCAAAATTTCTTTTCACATTCTTTTAATTATTTATCTTCCCAAAAGTTTATAATTATTATTTATTTATTATATATTCCTTTATCTTTCTTTAAATGTAATTTTGAGTTGCTTTAATATTAATATTATGAATATAATATCAAAATTGTGTATTTAAAATACTTAAATCCTTTGTTGAAAGTTAATTATCTTACTAATTTATTCTATCTTTACTATTCAGCACTAATCAACTATTACCGAATACAGACTTACTAATTGACAACAAATCTGCTTCTAGTGAGAAAAAATCTGACTTGAATGCAACTGATAAAGAATTCTCTTATCCAACTGTGGTTCTTAGACCCTTTTTACATCCAGAGATTACGCAACTAAACCCATGTGAGATGAGAATAGTTATTTCTCCAAGACACCGGCTTAAAATCAACCAAATTGTGCTACTATCCTCAGCCAGCCATTTAGAATTCTATGATCGGCTGGATGAATATCAAGTAATTAATTGATTCAAGAGATTATGATTATATTCCTAACGATTATAATTTTAATGGCTTCATTGTTTCAGGAAACTATCAAAGGTGAGCGTATTTCTGGTCCACTCAGCAGTACAAGCTTTTCTGTTAAAAATCGGTCGGGTAGAAACAGTTGGTCACGCTCTAACCCATATGCTCATTCAGTCAGACGCCCTAACCGTGTTGGACAAGTCGCGTCAGAGACAGTCACAGTTATAGATCAAACAACGACAATCAAGCAAACTAAAGAGGTAGACATCTTCTGAAATAATTATTGAATTTAAAACTAAGAAATTTCCGAATATATATTTCAATTTATATTAAAAACTGTGATTTGGGAGTAGTTAACTTAATGATTCTCAACGAGATCACTGTTCAGTTCAGTTTCTACACCTTTTCCAAGAGTAATTCAGAAATGATGTTTTAATTTCAGAAGACCCCAATTGTAATTCAGAAATTCTTTTACACTAAAGTCATTCCTCTTTTGCTCATGTTTTAGGGAATTCAATAGCCTAAATGAATACGCCGTAAAGTGAACCTAATACCTTTATATATCCATAGAATAGCCCAAAAACATCGATTAGAATTTCTCAATTTCAATTGAAGTTTTCTGAAATACAAATATTTCTAATTTCTGAAATTCAATTGATTTTTTTCTGAATTACTCTTGTAAAAGGTGTAGTCAAAGTAAACAGATTTATTTAGCCTTTTATAGTCTGTTTACTTTAATCTTATCCTAATTCATTCATTATTTTGAATCAATTAAATTATACATTCATACATACAAACATAATATGAAACTTCTGTGTGGATAGAAATTTAAAACAATACAATTCAATTCAATGTGGAAATATTATTTCTACATTTCTACAATCATCCTATTATGCTGTTATCGAAAACATTCATTCATCAAAATTGGATATCATATTGTGATTTTATTTTCAAATGATTTCTTTAAGATAAAACCTAACCTCAACAACTATAGAAACTTCATGGAATAGTTGGTTATCGCGTGTTATCTAAGCTATGTTTTACTTTGATGGATTGGATACCTAATTAATTATTTTCAATAAAGTAAGAAATATTAATTTTCTATGCTAATTATTTAGCATAGCATTTGTTATTCTGAAAGTTACAAATTCTAAACAAAACAGAATTAATATTTATCGAAAAAACTGGTGACTGCCTTCTGTAAAACATAAATGCACGCATATTATCTGTGATCAGAGCGATGATTTCTGAAGTATATGGATAACGTCCTTTTTAAAAATTTTCCTTTATCTATTTTAAATCTTAGATTTTGGTTATTGGAACGCTGCGCTGTCATGAAAGTAATCCTTTTATAAATTAGGTCTATCTAAAATCTCTTGTTGTTGTTGTTGATTATTAATGTTGAGTGAGGAGAAGAATCTGATGAATCGGGCGGAAAGATTTTGCTTCAAGCTGAAGTGTTCTTCTCTTGTGCATACTTTGTGCATACTTATATACTAACTTACCCTTATAATCTATTACTTTAACAATTAAATTGTGCCGAGAGAGAGAGAGGTTTCCAATGGAAATTCATTTATCAGTAGGTATTCATGATATAGTTCTTACTTATACTTTATAGAACAATATATGAAGACCAACAACTATATACAAATCTGTATAGATGAATGGCACACTTCAATGGAGTCATTTCTATTTTATTTTAATTGTCATTCCTTGTAAAATAAAAATATGAATAACTGTGTGTTATATTTTAAGTGAGATATTTGTTCGTTTGATGTCTTTGATATGTACATATATGTGCATTTTAGGAGACGAAGATTTTTGAGGAGGTTGACAGTGATTTGAATATGTCGGGCGCAAACTTAGCGCACCATCCCCACTCCCCCAGCGGATCCAGAAAAGTAGTGAGATGGTTCCGTTGCGTGATGACAGCCGCTAATCCCAGCTTTGAATACACAATCAAAGTAGGTTATTTCGCTCTTCTACTTCTACATATGTATACCTACCAATACGATTACCTCTAACATACACTCGCCTCCTTTCATGCTTTCAGGACACGGAAAAAGCTTCAATTAAAATATAGCGCTAACGGTTTACATATCTACGTAAATTATTGCTTCGTTTTTCAATTTTAAAAAAAAGAATGTAGTAAAATTGACATGATGCTAAAGTTGACGACAAATTCCTGTTAATAACAGCGCGAGGAGGCGAGTTCTGTTTCAGGATCAATAAAACATTTCTTTTTATCTCAGTAAGTAAATACAGATATGAAAGGGTAGAATAATATACCTGTGTTTTAAGTAAATTTAGAAAAACATGGAATAAAACGAATGTTATTATCAATTTTCTATAATGTTGATTGATATTATGAAATTATTAAGAAGTCATTTTCGACATGCCATAATGGTGTGAAACACTACATTGAAACAATCGGTATAGCATATGGTCATAGCATAGACGGTTTGACGAAGCCAATACTTGCATGTAAAATGCGGTTATCGACCATTATTCAGCGCTGCCACCATTGACCTATAATCTACCTATAGTTTACCTAGACCGAGGACAGGCGAGAATTCCGCGTTATAAAGAGAATTT